>OOIL02003537.1:212460-230352 GCA_900332095.2 Cuscuta campestris
CGGAGTAATGTGCTTTGGGAGATGTTCTAAGCCTTAGTGCTAGCGGTTGGTTTGAACTCAAAAATGGTGTTTGAAAACTGATTTTGTTTATGCTTGGATTAGACGAATTTAGGATGGCCACCTAAAATCTAATTCCAAATTGATAGTTTTGATGTCTTAAGTACGTTAATAGCTGAGATTTTCAAAACACAAGTGTCACCCGATTAATACTTAATTGGCTCCCATTCGGTTTTTATTAATTGGAGTTTTCAAACTGGCTATGTTAAATAGATATAGTCTACTGGATAGTTGTTAAGTGATGTTTTCCAAAGAACTTAATGCTCTATTTTTAATTAAACCTGGGGGCAGGTCCTTGGGTTGTTAAGAATAGTAGGGTCTAGAGTTAGGGCAGGACTTAACATAGGCTAAACTAGGGAGAATAGGGAAGAACCGCATGTGGATTTCTTCTTTAACTTAACCCAAGAGTTTTGTCAATCGTTTTAATTTGGAGTAGTCTTAGTTAATTTGAGAATCTAGATTTGATCAATTTGTTTTCCAAAACTATAAAGTATTTTTAAAAATTAGTTTAAGTTAATTACTATCGTTGGAGTTTTTATAAAGTTTAAGTGTTTGTCTTTGTGTCGGTGTGTTCCTCATGTGTCTCTTTTCAAGGTTCAAGTTGATGCTCTGGTTGTGTTTTCTTTGCCCATTTTATCCTTTCTACTTATCTTTATCTTTCCAATTTATCTTTTAAACCCCCCCCGAATAGTTAGTTCTTTTACTAGTTGTTTTTTTTAAAATGGAAAAAAAACGTAAAACTTAAGTAAGTGATTTTCAAAACTAAAGAATATCTTTCTCTGTGGGATCGACTCTTACTTACCCTAGCTATAAAATATAAGTTTTAAATTTAAAAAGGGATAAGGAAAAAGAATTAATTTGTAGGCACTACGACACGCCTAACAATAGTAGCACCTGCAAGTGGGCTGTCAGAGCTGTTAAAATGCCACGCGGTGAAATGTTTCACATTCGCAGGTAGCGTTCCTACTCATTATGTTGCTAAGTGCTCTTAGACTTTTCACCGCTTTTGTTGTCCAAAGATTTTTGTGTTAGTGGTGTTTATCTTGTTATACGACATTTTTATTTATGTGTTTTTAGTATTTACACTTCAATGCACCTATTTGTCATCATCTGAAGCAAGTATATTCTCCCAGGTATGACTTTGAACATCAGTGTCCTGTTGATGTTAGACAGGGTAAGACTCGCCAGGCTACTTCTTCAGTTGTTGCTAAGCTTATCAAACATCAATTCAATGATGTGACGCAGAAGCCGTATCCTCTTAAGTCCATAATATCAGACATGCGTAGGGACCATGGAATTTTTATGAATTATAAGAAAGCATGGTTTGTGAAAGAAAAGGCTTTGAAATTAAGTTTTGGATCAGATGAAGAGTCATATGCAATGCTGCCATCTATGTGTTATATGCTAAAAAATTCAAATCCAGGTTCCACCACTGAGCTTAACACATTTGATAATGGGTTCTTTAAGTATTTCTTCAAGTCTCTATGTGCTTGGAAAGATGGATGGGCTCTTTGCATTCCAGTTTTGATTATTCATGGGTCATTCATGAAGTCATACTATAAAGGCACGCTTCTAACCGCTGTTGCACAGGATGGGAACAAACAAATATTCCCACTGGCCTTTGCCATTTGTGATGCTGAAGACACTACGAATTGGAAGTGGTTTTTAAAAAAGGTTAAAGAGGTCCTTGTAGCTCAAGAAGTGAAGTATATTGTGTCTGACCGCCATGATGGCATTATAAGTGTTGTGCAATCTGTTTTCCCAAACGTCATGCATGGACATTGTATATATCACATTCTTGGTAACATTAAGACGTCATTCCGTGGCTCTGCAAATGCTGTTACATGGAAGTTTATTCGTGCTGTAAAGGCTGCAACTGTTCGTGAACGGAATTGGTATATGAAATTGTTAGATGAGGAGGATCTAGCCATTCAGCCATATCTAGCACGCATTGGATTTTCGAAGTGGTCTCAGGCAGAATCAGCAAACAATCGATACTCAATCATGACATCAAACAACGTTGAGTCAATGAACAGTGTTGATGCTTCAGCCTGCGAGTATCCCATTGCACAACTTATTGATTTCATAATTGTGAGGATGCAAAAATGGTTCCATGAACGGAGAACCTTGGCTAATTCTACGTCTTCTATTCTGACAAGGCATTATGAAGCAAAGATGAATGAGCTACATGCTTCGTCTGCAGTCATGAGTGTACGTCTCACAAGGCATTATATTCACATTCTTGTTTCTTTTTCATTTATTTTATTCTACTGCCACAATGCATTTTCTTATGACTATATGTTTTTCATACTTTGACTATCAAGAATATTTTTTTCAGGTTTGCCCATCGTGTGAGTATGAGTTCCAGGTTTTGGACACCAATGGAAGGGCTTTTGTAACGCCCCAAAACATGGTCCAAAAGTTATTCTATAATAAAAGTAGTTTAGAAATAATATTTTGACCCAACAACACATTATTTCTATGTTTGACCAAAAATAAAGGAATTTTTGAAGTCAATGATTTTTTTGTTAAGATTGACTTTTATGTATAGGTTTCGAAGAGACGAAACCAACGATATATTTTATGAACAAATCTAATTTACGGATTTTGAGTTGTGACATTTTAAATATGTAATTTGCATAAAAAAATGAGTAGTTGTCAAAGATATGAACTTTTGTAAAATGATATATTGAAATAAATTATTTAAATTGAAAAATATTGATTGAATATGAGAGCACTTTTAATTGTATGTCAATTAATTCAATTTTGACTTTGTCAAAGTCAACAACCAAAAATATAGTGTCATAAAAAGTATTCCAAAAAAATGTGAAAATTATATTGTTGCGTAGAGCTTGACTGTCTGAACGTAATGGTACAATCAAATTTCAATTCAGATAAAGTTGGACAAAAATATGGACCCTGATTGGGAACATTTTAGTCCCAATCAGGGACAGAGGTGTGAAATCTCCAAATATCAGCCGCCTAGTCCACTACGAAGCATGGATTGGATAATTAGGCACCAAAACCATACAACTCTTTCTTCATTCTTGGCCTATTTAAGGAGGTTGCATCTTCTACAAATCTCCATCATTCTCTCCCATTTTTTTTCTATTCTACTCCTTGTTGTATGGAGAACAATCCGCAAGTGATCGCCGCTGTTAAAGTCACCGGAGGTAGCCACGGTTCTTGCCGGAACTTGCTCCGGAAAGTTGAAAGAAGAAAACATCCCCTTTGCAAATCAGCCCACTTGTGAGCACTTTTACACCCTCTAAACGTCATTATTTTAATCTGGTTTCTAAACGAAAGTTGTAGCCTTATGTCTTACGAAACCATAGCTTCAAACGGTTCGCGATTTCGTTGAGTAACGAAAGAGATATCGCCCGAAAACCGGGGCTGGTACAGTGGTGACGGGAAGCAGCGAGTTTTATGATTTCCAACGTTGTTTTCGCTCGCGTTCGTTCATTGAGCTTCATATCGTCGATTTCCAGGTCTGTACCATGATTTTAAACAACTTTAGAAGGCACTGGAATGACCCTTGAACTTATTGATTCATATATATATTTGAAAATATAAATATTTTGACATTCATAATGACCAAAGTGGTTTTGTTGTTAAAGCTTCAAATAAATTGTTTGTGAGTGATCTGTGGATGTTGGAAAACATTTTTATGAAGTTAGTTTAAAGCTTAGAAGCTTTTATGGTGTTTTGAGAAATTGTAGCAAAGGTTGAAGATGATGAATAGTAACTCTGTTTTTCCTGCAAATGATCGTTGTGAACATTTTAAAGTCCGAAAATGCTATTTTTGAATATATAAAATCCTATCTTTTGATACATCAATGAAAAGACAATTTCTTTAAAAAAAAATGATGTTTGGACAACTAAAGAACCTTATATCATTTATGGCGATAAGCTATGTGTTAACACTCAAGGTTAAGCCGCTATTTGTTATTGGATATTGTGATGATTATTATGATGTTGTTTATGATTAGACTTTGATGAATATTCTTATTAAAATAATAATTATGAATGATTAAATCATGATTAAAAATGGAAATATTGATGATTATGAAAATGATGTGTATTGTTAAGGATATCTAGAAGAACTCTAAGATATACCCACTTGGAAATTGATGATTATTATTAAGGATATCTAGAAGAACTCTAAGATATACCTCCTTGAACAATTCATGATTCGGGGTTAAAACGTACGTACGAGATCCAGACCGGATATCACCCACCCGACAGATCACTGTTCGGTTGGTACGTAATCCACGTGACTCATAGGGTGGATTATTGATTCTTGTGTTCTGCATTAAACTATTTATAGTTTAAGGGCCTGGTTAGAAATATTGCCTTAGACTAGTCATAGTTTAAGAGCTATGTTATCAATATTAATTTGACTTAGACTTAAAATAGTTTAAGAGCATTGATATAATTTAGCCTTAACTTAGAATAAGTTAGGAGCAAATTGTGATAAAATTTGATATGAAAATCATGTGTAATAAATGATGAATTTGTGATTAAAAAAAAGTGACATGTGATTATTGTGAATTATGGACTGATTAAGTGATGATAGTTAAGATTGACTATATTCATTATCATTGTTAAAATAAAAAAATATGAATTTAAATATGAAAAAGCGAATATTTGAACATATATATGTGATGAGTATTGTTTAAGAAATTATTCCGTGAATTCTTTTGTTGTGCCATGGTACCACTCAGCTTCATTGCTGAGCGTGTAGACTTTTTTTATCTTTCTACACGTAGGTATGAGAGAGAATAAATATGGAGCCTATTTTGGAGATTACTGAGATGGAGGTGATGCGTGGACGTGCACAAAATTTACTATTTAACTAAATGATTTTATCACATGGTGACCACACTGTTGTAATTTGCAAATCGCTTCCGTACTATTTTGAATAATTTTACTCTGATGTATTATGAAATATTTAGTACAATATTTGAAATAAAGTTTTTAAATGTTTGAAATTTTTACGTTGCCAAGTTAATACTTTAGTCCAAAAGGGGCTGCAGACCTGAACGGATTAGGGTGTTACAGCTTTTGTAGTTAATCTTCGGTCCAGGACTTGTACTTGTTGTGAGTTCCAGACCGATCACTTCGTATGTGTTCATGCTGTTGCAGCTATTCGTACACGCCCAAGTGTTTCATGATATGAATTTATATCAAAATACTACACTATTTCTGAGTGAATTGCAGCATATGAAGGCATTATACACCCATTGGCTAATAGAGACAGTTGGGTTGTTCTAGAGGTTGTGTCGGGTATTTTGTGTAGACCTCCCTCATGTTCTAAACGCCCACCTGGAAGACCCAAGAAGCGGCGAATTCCATCTAAGGGTGAGACTACGAGCAGGCAATGTTGCTCCCGGTGTACAATGCCTGGACATAATAAAAAAACATGCACCAACCCCCTTTCTATCATGTCATTTCACTCTTTTCTTTAGCTCGGTTGTTTTTACTTTTCATTTATGTTGAATGCCATGATATTCATGTGTTTGTGGAATGGGTCATGTAGGATCGTTTTTTTTGGAACTTCCCAGTGGGTCACCCATCCTAGGACTACTCCCGTTCCAGCACGCTTACCTATAGAGTTCTGAAGTTAAAGAGGTGCCAAGTGCTTCCTAAAACCAATTGGTGATAGGAAGGTGGTCACTTTGTATTTAACCACATCTCTCTGTAGCCCCAAGCCGAGGTAGATTCCTATAGGGCACCCCCTATAGTTCACTACGGTAGTGCGGAGCCCCACTACTGAGCGGTGGATGGACAGGAGAGGCTTCGCAAGATACATGACTCATGTACCTCGTCAGGTTGGGCTGTCAATACCCGATACCGTGACAAACACAGTAGTGAATCTAAGGGTGATCGATGGTCCCCCATAAGACCAACAATCTCCCCCCCAGCGACACCTGGGGGATTCGAGCCTGCTTCCTCGCTCCGAACCCCCTTTCTATCATGTCATTTCACTCTTTTCTTTAGCTCGGTTGTTTTTACTTTTCATTTATGTTGAATGCCATGATATTCATGTGTTTGTGGAATGGGTCATGTAGGATCGTTTTTTTGGAACTTCCCAGTGGGTCACCCATCCTAGGACTACTCCCGTTCCAGCACGCTTACCTACGGAGTTCTGAAGTTAAAGAGGTGCCAAGTGCTTCCTAAAACCAATTGGTGATAGGAAGGTGGTCACTTTGTATTTAACCACATCTCTCTGTAGCCCCAAGCCGAGTTAAATTCCTATAGGGCACTCCCTATAGTTCACTACGGCAGTGCGGAGCCCCACTACTGAGCGGTGGATGGACAGGAGGGGCTTCGCAAGATACACGACTCATGTACCTCGTCAGGTTGGGCTGTCAATACCCGATACCGTGACAAACACAGTAGTGAATCCCTAAGGGTGATCGATGGTCCCCCATAAGACCAACAATCTCCCCCCCAGCGACACCTGGGGGATTCGAGCCTGCTTCCTCGCTCCGATACCACTTGTAGGATCGTTTTTTTTGGAACTTCCCAGTGGGTCACCCATCTTAGGACTACTCCCGTTCCAGCACGCTTAACTACAGAGTTCTGAAGTTAAAGAGGTGCCAAGTGCTTCCTAAAACCAATTGGTGATAGGAAGGTGGTCATTTTGTATTTAACCACATCTCTCTGTAGCCCCAAGCCGAGGTAGATTCCTATAGGGCACCCCCTATAGTTCACTACGGCAGTGCGGAGCCCCACTACTGAGCGGTGGATGGACAGGAGAGGCTTCGCAAGATACACGACTCATGTACCTCGTCAGGTTGGGTTGTCAATACCCGATACCGTGAAAAGCACAGTAGCGAATCCCCTATTGTTGGAACAAGGGTTTACGCCTATGTCGTACTAAGCCGTGTTCGTTTTATGACAGGTTTTGATAATGCCAAATCACCGTGACAATAACAAGGTTAAACTGAGCAAAACCAAGGCGAAGGAACATGGCATGATGGACTGAGAACCAAGAACCAAGAATCAAGAACGAAGACTTAGAATTATATTGAGTCGGTTTTAATGTGATCAAGACTAGCACAAACCTTCAAAACATGGCTCTCTAGGCTCATTTCATCAAAATATTTTTTGCATATTCAAAATGATTTTCTTAAGTCTTAAACTTGCCTAAAGACACTTGGAGTTCGCCCAAACCAAAAACCAAGCCATCCGGCATTCGGTCTTCGGAAACCGGCGTTCGGCTTTCGGTTATCGGCGTTGGTTTTTGGCGTTCGAACCGACCAAGTGGTTTTCAACTTTTAATGATTAGTTTTTACTTCTGGGCATATTTAAATAGTTCTCCAACAAAAACGCTTCAAAAACCACTTTCCGTTTTTGGTCGTTTAGTGAAAACCATGCGAAACGACATGAACTTGGTTAGTCGTGGTTTTCAACTAAATGACGTGGTTTTTAAAATGTTTTACTTTATTTCTTAGCAAAATGCAATAAACAAATGTTTTCAATACTTGGTTTTTACTTTGGAGAACTTGTGTTTTTGACATCGGCTAACCGCGTGACTAAACCAACCATGGGTCTGGCTAAACCAGCCCAACAGCGATGTTGAGGTAACCAACAGCGCTGTCTGGCTTGGGTAGCTAAAAACATGGTTTGGCGTTAAGTCCTCCAACAGTGATGTTGGACATTAGACATCGCTGTTGAGCCAAGGTTGGATTTCCAGAAACTTCTGGAACAGCGATGTAGGCTTCGTAGAAAATTTTGGACAGCGATGTTGACCCAGAAACAGCGCTGTCAGGACAAACTTCCATCTTCAAAGGCTGACCTAAACAGCGATGTTCTAGTATGGAACATCGATGTAGAGACCTGACCGTTGGAAGGAATTTAAGGCTAAAACTTTCCTTGTTTGGAAGTCAACAGCCAAAACAGCGATGTAGGGATTTTAGACATCGTTGTTGGCATGACCGCTGCTTCCCATTTTTCAAAACGCAAGCCTAGAACAGCGATGTCCAAGCCTAGGACAGCGCTGTCTGGGTGAATTTCAACAGATCCAAATTTCATCAAATCCCACAAATTGTGCCAATCACCCCTTAAATACTTTGGTCCGTTGGAGCCTATTTTTCTACTATAAAATGGGGTGTTTGGGTATGTTTTACATATCACATTACTTCACTACTCCTACTCTTTCATTGCAAATCATTCTTCAATTATTCATAGCTTTTGAGAGCCATTTTTTTTGAGAAGCTTGTGTTGTGTTCTTGAGCGTTCTTAGTTTACTCATTATCCACTCTAAAAGAGAGTATTGTTCTTGAGTGTTTTTAGTGTTCTTAAACACTTGACAAGAGAAGGTATTTCTCTTGTTGTTCGAAGGAAGGGCTGTTTCCTTCGAAGGTTCGTTGAGATTCGTGTGACTCGAATTCTCAAGTTGTACGGGTTTGTTAAGCACCGTTAAGCTTAACGAGGTAGTAGTGTAGCTTGAGAGAGTCTCTCGGGAGGCTGGATTAGCCACAAGTTGTGGTGAACCAGGGTAAAATCGGTGTGCCTCTTACTCTTCTCTTTACTTCTCGTTTATTCATTTTTTTTATTCCTGCGATTTTTGATCAAACGCTATTCACCCCCCCCCCCCCTCTAGCATTAGTCTCTTATTCTAACAATTGGTATCAGAGCCTAACTCGCGTCCAAACTTAACCGTTTGAGAGTAAAGCGATCATGGGCTCTTCTTCTAGAAATCTCTATGCAGGAATTGGTGAAGGTCAATCAACTTCTAAGCCACCACTCTTTGATGGCACCAACTACTCTTATTGGAAGGAACGGATGAGAATCTACATTCGTTCCACCAACTTCCAATTGTGGTTGGTGATCAAAAATGGCGAAGAAATCCCTATGAAGAAAGTGGGAGAAACCACGGTCCCAAAGACCGAAAACGAATTTGATGCCGAGGACATCAAGAAGATTGAAAACTATGCAAAGGCCATCAATATGCTATATTGCGCGGTCAACCCCGATGACTACCGAAAGATCTCCTGTTGCACAACCGCCAAGGAAATGTGGGACAAGCTTGAAGTGACGTACGAAGGTACCGATCAAGTTCGCGAAGCCAAGATCGATTTTCTCACCCAAGAGTACGAAATGTTCCGGATGAAAGAAGGTGAGAAAATTGATGACATGTTCGACCGGTTTTCAAAGATCATCAACGACCTTCATGCTCTCAAAAAGACTTACACCAACAAGGATCTCGTGAGGAAAATCGTGCGAAGCCTCACACCCGAATGGAGGTCAAAAGCCGATGCAATCTATGAATCCATTGGAGTCTCCAACGTCACCATCGACGGGCTAAGAGGTAACCTTAAAACCTATGAATCTACTATTCTAACCCCGTCTTTGGAGAACAAAAGAAAAAGGGGATAGCTCTCAAAGCCACCAAGGAACCGGTGGAAGAGGCTTCAAGCGATGACGACAATGAATTCGTCTAAAACCTAGACTAAAACCTAGGAATGAAAATGGTCATAGTAGACAACCTAAGAAAAATGATTTTGTGCATAAAAATGAGTTTTCTCAAATAAGAAGAAATAATGCTAGAGCACCTAGAAGAGGCCAATTTCAAAATTTCCAAAACCCATCATTTTCACAAAATAAGAACAAAATGGTTAAACCTTCTAACTATTATGAACCTAGGCACATGTACAACCCCAATGTAGTTTGCCATTATTGTAATAGGATAGGTCATATTCCTCCTGTTTGTTACACTAGGCATAGGCACCTATCACAAAATCAAGCACACTACCATTACACACCTAACACCCGAGGACCCAACGTAAATTGGGTACCTAAAACTCATTGATGTGTTTCACAGGTATGCTTGAAGGCATCAAGTGTACTTTGGTACCTTGATAGCGGATGCTCCAAACACATGACCGGGGATGCATCCAAGTTTCTCCAAATCAAACCCGCTAAAGGAGGAAACGTAGTTTTTGGAGAGAATAGCAAGGGAAAAATTATCGGCGTTGGTTCAGTAGGTAAATATGAAAACTCCTCTATAGATAATGTCTTGCTTGTTAAAGGTCTCACACACAATCTCTTGAGCATAAGTCAATTATGTGACAAGGGAAACCGTGTGACTTTCGATTAAAAATCATGCACGGTAGAACGCCTTAGTGACAATAAGGTCATTCTACGTGGTGATAGAATCGATAACATTTATATGGTTAACTTAGACAAATCTCCTTCCGACATTGCTAAGTGCCTCATGAGTAAAGAGGAAGACACTTGGTTATGGCATCGAAGGGTAGCTCATATGAACATAAACCTTTTGAACAAATTGGTTTCACAAGACTTAGTAATTGGCATTCCAAAACTTAAGTTTGAAAAAGACGCCATATGTGATGCATGTCAAAAGGGGAAGCAAGTTCGGGCTTCGTTTAAGTCTAAGAACGTTGTTTCAACGTCTAGACCGCTTCAAATTTTGCACATGGAGCTTTTTGGTCCTTCTAGAACGAAACGTTTTGGTGGCAATTACTTTGCTTTTGTGATTGTCGATGACTACTCTAGGTTTACATGGACCTTGTTTCTTACTCATAAAAGTGAAGCATTTCATGGTTTCAAAAATTTTCTAAAGAAAGTTCAAAATGAAAAAGAAACAACCATAGTAGCCATAAGAAGCGACCATGGGGGAGAGTTCGAACGAAATCTGTTTTCAGATTTGTGTGACGAACTTGGCATTGATCATAACTTCTCAGCCCCACGCACACCACAACAAAATGGAGTGGTGGAACGTAAAAATAGATGTCTCGAAGAGATGGCTAGAACTATGATCAATGAGGCAAAAATCCCTAAGTATTTTTGGGCGGATGCCGTGAGTACCGCGAGCTACGTGTTAAATCGAGCCGTCATTCGACCAATACTCATGAAAACGCCCTATGAACTATACAAAGGGAGAAAGCCAAACCTTTCCCATCTTCGAGTCTTTGGTTGCAAATGTTTTATTCATAATAACGGCAAAGATAACTTGGGAAAATTTGATGCCAAGTCGAACGAAGGGATTTTTCTTGGTTATTCTCTTCGCAGCAAGGCCTATAGAGTATTTAATAAACGTACTTTGACTATTGAGGAGTCTCCTCATATTGTATTTGTAACGCCACAAAATATGGCCTAAAATTTATTATAAAACAAAAGTAATTTTTGTTCAATAAGAAATGTTTGTATGTTTGACTAAAAATAAATGGATTTTCAAAATAATGACTTTTTATTAAAAACTTACTTTTATGGATATGTCTCAAAGAGACGAATCGAACGGTACATTTTAAGAACCAATCTGATTTATAGATTTCAAGTTATGTCAATTTTAAATATTGAAATTTGTAACTTTGACCAATAAAATAAACTCAATTCAAAAGTGTTTTTATAAGATTAGAAATCATAATTTTGACACTTGACAACACCATATTTATCATTTGGATTTAATCCATATATTTTTATCTCATTCATATTATAAAATTAATTTGTGACAGAGACAGATCCAGACATTAAGAAAAATAAAAGTTATCAGAAAAATATTTTGATTACGTCAAAATTCTAGTTTTGACAATCTCATTCCAAAAACACAATTCATTTTCAATTCGGAGTAGTTTGGGCGAAAAAGCGCGTACCGTTTGGAGTAAACTGTTCAGTTTTGGCTAAAAGCCAAAACTTAATTCTCAAGTATCTCCCCAAATCACGTAGCCAACCAAGGGATATCTCACAAGCCTATTTTTAAATCTCCTCCAACTCCATTAACACAAGCCTCCAAAATAATCATATAATACTCCACCACCATCTTCATCATTATACCTCATTATCATCTTCCACCACCGCCATCATCATCATCTCATCTTTCCTCTCCCATTTCCTCTCTCTGTCGGTAGTCCAAGAAGGAGGAAAAACCAGCTCTAACTCCATTGTTGAGCCAAGAAAGGAGAAGGAGAAACAAGAAGAAGTATCAAGGTTTCCAAATCTTAAGCTCAAAAACGCAGCAGCCACTTTAAGGTAGAAACCGAAATTTTCCATCCATTATCTCGAAATACTTCTTGAACCAAAGTTGTAGCCCCGGACGATACGAATCCAGCCCAACAAACGGCTCGCAATTTCGTTAACTAACGAAGATGATATGGCCAAAATACCGGGACTGCGCCAGTGGTGGCGAGCTCCTCGCGTTGGCATGTGTTTCTTCACCAAATTCATATTATTTCATTCCAAATACCTACCATAAACTCTCTAACAATTATTAGGAACATCCGGAAGGTATCGTAGAGAGGGTTTGGCGTTGGAATATTGAATTTAGTGAGTTAATCGTTGGAATCATTGTTCATCGTCATATCCGAAATTCTGGACAGCAACTTTTCCTTGACTTCAGGTCCGATTTACACTATCTTACATATGTTAAAACGAAATACTTTCTGTACGCAAGTTGTAGCCTTACGTCTTAGGAATCCACAGAATCAAACAGTTTGCGATTCCGTGAAGAAACGATGGAGATATGCCCAAAATACGGCAGGCTGTCCGATTATGACGGAAATGACAAAGTTGGCAAATTTCAATGTTGTTTCCACTCCCGCTCATCCGTGAGGTTTTGGCCATTTAATTCCAGGTCTGTACCTTTGCGTTAGACTTGTCGAATCATTCATCACATTCGTACATGAACATATATGTTAATCCATTTGTTGAAATCATTCCAAAATATATATGTGATGCATATATAAGTCATCTATGTGTTAAGAACAAAATACACCAAATTCATAAAGTTAATATATATATATACACATAAGTATATTTAACCATTTGAAATCAACCCAACAACATGTATATGTTAATCAAAGGTGTTTAAAAGACTTAAAGAAGTATTTTGGACACTCAAAATATCAAGAGAAAGATTCGCAGACCCAAACGGTCGACGCAAACGGTCAACCGTCACGTTAAACATCGAAATAGACCACGACTGTCAGCCAAACGGTCGACCGCCGCCAGCCAACCGAAGTTCGCCATCCGCAGCCAGTCAACAACGGTCGACCGCTGGCCAACCACGGTCGACCGTCACGGTGATCCGTCAAATCTGACCTGATGAAAATCAAGGTCGACCGTCGCTCCAAACGGTCGACCGTTCCGAGCCCCGTAGCTTAATTAAATGATATTTTTATCAGATTTCACCCAAATAAAATAAAGTATATTTATCCATTCATATTATTTACAAATTGTTCATATAATATTACTCATATCATCACACATATTGTAGCATATCATATCATATGCATGCGTAAGAGATCTTGCGTAATTGCGTCTCTTATAGCGTGGTTGTGCGGGACTTAGTAGTCCGACAACCCTGATTGGGCTTAGTGTACGTACATGGTATTCAGACTTTCGAGTACCACCCCTATTTTTCTAGTCTCCCTTGTGAGACTAAGAAGGACATGAGTTCGTCGTACCAAATGGGCGAATCTCATAGTTGCAAGGTCGTTCCTTGTTGACTTAGAATCATACAACATGAAATCATCATCAAGTATAGTTATATTGATTACATAGGTGTCATGTAATCATCATCAAGAACTAGCAAATTGAATAAATGTGCCATGTATTTATCAGTAAATATTCATCATCATGAATCATCAAATTGATCATATGACATAATGTGCCATATCATGAACATTATTATACACTTTGCGGACGTATATATATGTATATGTATATGTCTGTTAATTATTCTACAATTCTAGCGTGGTACCACTCAGCGGTTTTGCTAAGCGTGTAGTTTGTATTTTTTCGTTGACTACACGTAGGTAACAAGAAGACAATGATGGAACCATTCCCGGAGGGCATTGAGTCAGCGGAGATGCAAGGATGGCAGGCAAATGTTTGGTCATCAGATATTAAACGTGTCATGATTTGATTATTATTGTACTTCCGCATTACTCTGAAAATATTTTTAAATGGGTCGCGATCCAGAGTCTGTAAATTTAATATTTATAAGAAATTATCATATTCAAATGTCAAGCGAAATTTTTATTTAACTCTCGTTTCACCTTAATTCGTGTAATTCCGGGTTATACGGATTGGGGTGTTACAGTATTTTCCGAAGATAATCCTCGCTTGGCGAGAAAGGCTATTTGTGATGATCTTGCAGGTTCATTAGAGAGAGTACACATTGAAGACGATGAAGAAGACATGCCATTATACACCAACCCGCAACCACAACCTGAGGAAACACCTCAAGTGATGGTCGAAAATGAGGACCAAGCGGACGAAGAAGAACAAGAGGAAGCCCAGAAACAAGAGGAAACCGAGCTTCCCATCGCCTAGAGAACGCACAGAAACCATCCACTTGATCAGGTAATCGGCAGCATCAACCGCGGGGTAAGTACTCGTAACTCTCTTAGGGACACCGTAGGACACATGGCTTTTGTATCTCAAATTGAACCTACAACCATTTCCGAAGCAATAAACGATGAACATTGGACCTGGGCTATGCAAGAGGAGCTAAACCAATTCAAACGAAATGACGTTTGGGAATTGGTGCCAAGGCCTGATGATCGCACGATTATTGGTACGAAATGGGTGTTCCATAACAAACTTGATGAAAATGGAATAATCACTAGAAACAAAGCTAGGCTCGTAGCTAAAGGCTACAATCAAGAAGAAGGCATTGATATTGAAGAAACGTATGCACCTGTAGCACGTTTAGAAGCTATTCGTTTACTTCTTGCTTTTGCTTCGTCTATGGATTTTAAACTTTATCAAATGGATTTTAAGAGTGCCTTCCTCAATGGTTTTATTCAAGAGGAAGTGTATGTTGACCAGCCCCCGGGGTTTGAGGACTTTGAGTTTCCCGATCACGTCTTCAAACTCAAGAAAGCGCTCTACGGTCTTAAACAAGCACCACGTGCTTGGTACGAACGTTTGAGTAAATTTCTTTTGGATAGTGGTTTCCAAAGGGGAAAGGTAGACACCACACTTTTCATCAAGAGTAAAAACAATAACATCCTTTTGGTTCAAGTNTTATCAAATGGATGTTAAGAGTGCCTTCCTCAATGGTTTTATTCAAGAGGAAGTGTATGTTGACCAGCCCCCGGGGTTTGAGGACTTTGAGTTTCCCGATCACGTCTTCAAACTCAAGAAAGCGCTCTACGGTCTTAAACAAGCACCACGTGCTTGGTACGAACGTTTGAGTAAATTTCTTTTGGATAGTGGTTTCCAAAGGGGAAAGGTAGACACCACACTTTTCATCAAAAGTAAAAACAATAACATTCTTTTGGTTCAAGTTTATGTAGACGACATTATATTCGGTGCTACTAACGAGTCTTTGTGCAAGGAATTCTCAATGCTAATGACTAGCGAATATGAAATATCAATGATGGGCGAGCTCACATTCTTTTTGGGACTCCAAGTTAAGCAAATGAAAGATGGCACGTTCATTTGCCAAACTAAATACTGCAAGGAGCTCCTAAAACGGTTTGAAATGGACAGCGCCAAAGCCATGGCGACCCCAATGAGCACGTCTGATCATCTTGACAAAGACGAGAAAGGTAAGGAAGTAGAGGTCAAAAAGTATCGAGGTATGATCGGATCCCTTCTTCATCTTACTGCTAGTAGGCCGGATATCATGTTTAGCGTTTGCCTTTGCGCAAGGTATCAATCGTGTCTGAAGGAATCGCACTTAACGGCGGTAAAACAGATTATGAAATATCTTGCCGGCACGGTAAACGTTGGACTGTGGTATCCAAAAGGCTCTTCTTGTCATCTCGTTGGTTATTCCGACTCGGACTTTGCCGGTTGCAAATTAGACCATAAAAGTACGAGTGGGACTTGCCACTTACTTGGTAGCTCTCTAGTCTCATGGTTTAGTAAAAAGCAAGTCAGTGTTGTGTTATCCACAACCGAAGCGGAATATGTAGCCGCCGGTAGTTGTTGTGCTCAAATTCTTTGGATGAAGCAACAACGCGTGGACTATGGCCTTAGTATCAATTACGTCCCTCTTCGTTGTGATAATACTAGCGCCATAAGCTTGACGAAGAACCCCGTTCTTCACTCAAGGACGAAACACATTGACATTAGGCATCATTTCATTAGAGATCATGTTCTCAAAGGTGATGTCGAAATTGAGTTTGTTGAAACACACAACCAATTAGCCGACATTTTCACAAAACCTTTAGAGAAAGAGTCGGTCTTCCGCATTCGAAGTGAACTCGGAATCCTTGACTCCACGATGATCTAAGTTATGCATCTAAACTTATTAAACGCTTACTAACTTGAGCGTCGGAGAACTTTTTTCTTTTTTTTTGCAGGTACCCCGTTCATGAAATCAGGGAGAACCATGCAAACAGCGCTGTCCAGGAGACCAAACAGCGCTGTTGAGGAAACACCGTCAACCAGAAAGTCTGCCAACAGCGCTGTACAAGACCTCAACAGCGCTGTCCCAGGGAGTACCTTAAATCTTCACTTTCCAGAAACTTTTTGAACATCAATGTTTCTTTTTAAACATCGCTGTCCACCCAAAACACCTTGTTTTCAACCAAAACCAGAAACTTTTTAAACAGCGATGTCCCACTTTCAACATCGATGTCCACTTTTACAATTTTTTTTCTATCGTAAAACAGCGATGTAGAGAAACCCAACAGCGCTGTTCTAATGGGTTCAACCCCTTACACAATTCCAGAATGATTTGGAACATCGCTGTAGGGAACCCAACATCGCTGTCCTTTTAACACTTATTTTTAAAACTTGACGCATAACAGCGCTGTCCAGAGGCTCAACAGCACTGTCCCAACAGCGATGTAGCCTTTGGAACATCGCTGTTCTGGATAAATTTTTCAAAAAAAATATCCGTTGGCACCAGCATTAATTGATCCAACAGCCATATTTTTGAAAATCTGGACGTTGGAGACCTCTTTCTCTATAAATTGGGACCTCCTCTCTTCACTTTTACACACACAAACACAATTCTCTTCAACATCTTTGCCTATTTCATCATCTCTACTCTTTTCTCTTGAGTTTTCTTTTCATGGGCAAGGACAAGAGCAGGGCTGCCACCTCTGGGAAATCAAAGTCCAAATCCCGGGCGCCTACGACATCCACCGAGGAACGCCTCTACTATGGTGACGGGTCATACCTTTGGTTTGATTCTGAGGAGGAATGCACCCGTTTCCTCACCTTCTTCTCTAAACGGGTTGTGGCTCCTCCACGGATCGTCCCGGAGCGCTACTGTTGAAACACGGGCATGTCACGTTTTCGTACTAAAGCCGAGTTTGTTTTTATGACAGGTTTTGATAATGCCAAACCATCGTGATCAAGTCAAACTTTGAATATACAAGGCGAAGAAGGAAGACAAGAATAAGAGCTAAAAGAAGACCAAGAACGAAGACCTTAGTCTTAGTGTCGTTGAGTCGGTCTTCATTGTGATCAAGACCGACCCAATCTTTACACCTTGGCTCTTTAGGCTAAAAACCTTCATTGCACTTCTTAAATCATAAAAATGCTTTTCAAACATGTTTAAGTCATTAAAAAACACTTGGTGTTCGCCCAAACCAAAAACCAAGCCATCCGGTGTTCGGGTTTCAGAAACTGGCGTTCGGCTCTCGGTTATCGGCTATGGTTTTTGGCGTCCGAACCAACCAAGTGGTTTTCAACTTTTTGTGATTGGTTTTTACTCTTTGGCATGTTTAAACGGTTCTCCAACAAAAACACCTTGAAAACCATCTTTCGCTTTTGATCGTTTGACAAAAATCATTCAAAACGGCATAAAACTTGGCTAGCCGTGGTTTTCACTTAAATGACGTGGTTTTTAAAGTGTCTTACTCGATTTATTAGCCAAATACATCAAATAAGTGTTTTAAA
>OOIL02003537.1:233045-261053 GCA_900332095.2 Cuscuta campestris
GCCTTTGTGCGAGCCTTCTACTCCAATCTCCGCCGGGACGGGGACACCATTCGCAGTAGCATCAATCTCTACGACATAGAGATTGATCTGGCTACCTTCGCTCGGGTCGCAGGGCTGCCCACCCGCGGTGACGACATAACAACATATGGCGGCGATGATTGGATCCTCAACAACGAGGCGGTGGTCATCCGAGAGCTTGGGATCACCAACCTCATCCGTCACAGCGGCGCACCAACAATCCACTCAGCCCCGCTGGAGAAGCGTCTTCTTCTCTACATCCTCACCCGGATTCTTCGCCCTCGGGATGGTAGCCACACATGTCTCTTCAACGAGGATCTCAAGGCGGTTCATGCTATCACCCACGGCACCTCGATCAATTGGGCAAAATACGTCATGATTCACATGGCGGATTGCGCCTCCATTGCCACTGAGCGGAGCTTGCCATACGCCTTCCTCGTCATGGACCTCATCATCTCCGCCGACATCTCCATCGCCGGCCCGGATACGAAGATGACAAAGATTTGGATCATCCAAGACAGCACCTTCCGAAAGAAGTCCGGTGACGGAACCGGCGCTGGACCGAGTCGTGCCCGTGCCCCTGCCCCTGCCTCCGCTCCCGCCAAGGCGTCCTTACAGTCCATAGCCGATACTCTGAATCGGCTAACCCTCACAGTGGATGGCATGGGGCAGTCAATCGAGCAGATGGACTGGACGCTGCAACGCCAACACCATGACATGACGGCGTTCTTCCGCAGCATCAACTACGTCCCGCCGCCCTTTGACAGCACCTTCCTCGGCCAAAACTATGAAGGCGAGGACGAGGAGGATAACTCCTATGCTCTATCCTCCTCCCCCGACGAGGCCGACTTTGAGGACGCGGTCGACGGGGATCCCATGGACGTTGAGGACGACGAAGAAGACGATGACGCCGAGGACGAGGACGCCGCTGCCTAAATTCTTCTTTCTTTTCCTTCCTTCCTATGATTGTTTTTTTATTATTATTTCCATTCCGTTGTATTCCGCATTTTCTCCTTTTTTCATGAATAAAAGTTTACTTTTATACTCCAAAGTTCACTTTTAATTCTTTTTCTTAATGTCAAAAGGGGGAAGATATCAAGGTTATGCATAAATTGAGGGGGAATTATTTTAAATAAAATGGCATCTATTAAGGGGGAACACTTTTTTTAAAATCTCAAAGACTTCCTCATATGCATAACCTCATCTCGTTTGCCATTATCAAAAAGGGGGAAATTGTTGAAACACGGGCATGTCACGTTTTCGTACTAAAGCCGTGTTTGTTTTTATGACAGGTTTTGATAATGCCAAACCTCCGTGATCAATTCAAACTTTGAATATCCAAGGCGAAGAAGGAAGAAAAGAACAAGAGCTAAAAGAAGACCAAGAACGAAGACCTTAGTCTTAGTGTCGTTGAGTCGGTCTTCATTGTGATCAAGACCGACCCAATCTTTACACCTTGGCTCTTTAGGCTAAAAACCTTCATTGCACTTCTTAAATCATAAAAATGCTTTTCAAACATGTTTAAGTCATTAAAAAACACTTGGTGTTCGCCCAAACCAAAAACCAAGCCATCCGGTGTTCGGGTTTCAGAAACTGGCGTTCGGCTCTCGGTTATCGGCTATGGTTTTTGGCGTCCGAACCAACCAAGTGGTTTTCAACTTTTTCTGATTGGTTTTTACTCTTTGGCATGTTTAAACGGTTCTCCAACAAAAACACCTTGAAAACCATCTTTCGCTTTTGATCGTTTGACAAAAATCATTCAAAACGGCATAAAACTTGGCTAGCCGTGGTTTTCACTTAAATGACGTGGTTTTTAAAGTGTCTTACTCGATTTATTAGCCAAATACATCAAATAAGTGTTTTAAANATTAAAGGTTGATTCTTTCCTTGTTTGGAAGTCAACCTCCCACCCAGCGATGGGAAGCTTGTACCCATCGATGGGTAGGTGACCGTTGACTTCAAAACAGAAGAAAAATTGGCTTACCAGCGATGGTTGATTCTAAACATCGATGGGAAGCCAATATTCTGCAGATCCCAAATCTTTTCAATCCCATAAATCAAGCTAATCACTCCTTTAATGCATTGGTCCGTTGGAGCCTAATTTTGCACTATAAAAAGGGGTGTTTGGGTCTGCTTTTCTCACCAATTCACTTCACAACATCTATACTTTCATTGCATTCAAATATCATCATTTTCCATAGCTTTCTAGAGCCACTTGTGTGAAGGTTGAGTTGTTCTTGAGCGTACTTAGTTTACTCATAATCTACTCTATAAGAGAGTCTCGTTCTTGAGTGTACTTGTGTTCTTAGACACGTTGAGAGATATTATCTCTCTCTCGGTTGATTCAAAGGAAGGTCTGTTTCCTTTGAAGGATTCGTTGAGGTTCGTGTGACTCGAACTCTCAAGTTGTAACGGTTTGTTAAGCACCCGTAAGCTTAACGAGTTAGTAGTGTAGCTCGAGAGAGTCTCTCGGGAGGCTAGATTAGCCACAAGTTGTGGTGAACCAGGGTAAAATTCGGTGTGCCTCTTACTCTTCTCTTTACTTCTCTTTTAAATTTTCAATTCCCGCGATTTCTCCGACAAACGCTATTTACCCCCCCCTCTAGCGTTGGTCTTTTATTCTAACAGCTACCCGGAGCTGCAGGGCTACGACGACCTCGACGCGCAGCTTCATCAGGCCAGCCTTTGGCCTTTCGTCTCCCGGGCTCGGAAGGAGATCAACCCGGCGCTGATTCGGGTCTTCTACTCCAACCTTCGGCGTGAGGGTGACGTGCTCTACTCTCTTGTCAAGAGCACGCCGATAGAGCTTTCAATTGAGCAGCTTGGGCGCATCGCCGGCCTCCCCTACCAAGGCGACGACGTCTCCCACTATGGCGGAGAGGACTGGGTGCTCAACAACGAGGGCCTTATCCTCAACGAGCTTAGCATCACCGAGCTCATCCGCCATGCCTCGGGCCGCCCCACCATCCACACTGCTAACCCCGAAGGCCGTCTTCTTCTTTACATCGTGTCCCGAATCATCAAGCCCCGGAAGCATGGCCACACAATCATGTCCGGTGAGGACCTCAAACTCATCCATGCGATCATGCACTCGGCCCCAATCAATTGGGAAAAGTTTGTCATGATCAACATGACGATTGCTGCGTCCACCGACCACGATCACCTCCTCCCGTACCCGTTCGTGGTGATGGACATCCTTGAACGGTTCAAGGTGACCACCACCGTTGGCCCACTCACAAAGGCCACAAAGATTTGGGCGATCAGCACCCAAACCTTCAAGAAGCAGTCGGACAATGCCGGACCTGCCACTGCCGTGCCACGGCCCCGTTCTGCTGCTGGCCCAGCCGAACCCCAGGCCCGGGCCAACCTTGCCTCCATTGTTGACTCCCTCAACCAGGTGCACTTCAAAGTTGATGGGATGGATGGCTACCTTGAAAGACATGACAAGGCGGTCCAACGCCAAGGGTACGCCATGAACGCGTACTTCCAACGCGTTAACTACGTCCCCCCACCGTACCATGGCACGTTCTTTGGGCAGGTGTACGGTGATGAGGACGAAGACGATGCCTCCTACGACCCGTCAAGCTCCACGAACGAGGACGAGTTCGACGACGCCGTTGACGGTGATGAGATGGACGTCGACGACGACGAGGAGGAAACCGAAGACGAAGACTAGGACGCCCCTAGCATTTCAATCTCTTTTTTTTTAATTATCTTTTTTTTTAATGCCTCCGTTGTACTCCTCTATTTCCCTTTTTCAATAAATAAAAGTTATCCTCTATCTTTTTGTTAATGTCAAAAGGGGGAAGAAAAGAGTTATGCATACACTAAGGGGGAACGTCCCTAAAAACGGGATCGTTTGATTTTAATATGACAATTTTTTAAGCACAAATTAAGGGGGAACTTTTTCACTCTTTTCAAAGTCAAATATACCTTATTATGCATATTCTCGTCTTGTTTGCAATTATCAAAAAGGGGGAAATTGTTGGAACACGGGTTTACGCCTATGTCGTACTAAGCCGTGTTCGTTCTATGACAGGTTTTGATAATGCCAAACCGCCGTGACAATAACAAGGTTAAACTGAGCAAAACCAAGGCGAAGGAACATGGCATGATGAACTGAGAACCAAGAACCAAGAATCAAGAACGAAGACTTAGAATTATATTGAGTCGGTTTTAATGTGATCAAGACCGGTACAAAACTTCAAAACATGGCTCTCTAGGCTCATTTCATCAAAATATTTTTTGCATATTCAAAATGATTTTCTTAAGTCTTAAACCTGCCCGAAAACACTTGGAGTTCGCCCAAACCAAAAACCAAGCCATCCGGCATTCGGTCTTCGAAAACCGGCATTCGGCTTTCGGTTATCGGCGTTGGTTTTTGGCGTTCGAACCGACCAAGTGGTTTTCAACCTTTAATGATTAGTTTTTACTTCTGGGCATGTTTAAATAGTTCTCCAACAAAAACGCCTCAAAAACCACTTTCCGTTTTTGGTCGTTTAGTGAAAACCATGCGAAACGACACGAACTTGGTTAGTCGTGGTTTTCAACTATATGATGTAGTTTTTAAAATGTTTTACTTGATTTCTTAGCAAAATGCAATAAACAAATGTTTTCAATGCTTGGTTTTTACTTTGGAGGACTTGTGTTTTTGACATCGGCTAAGGGCGTGACTAAACCAACCATGGGTCTGGCTAAACCAGCCCAACAGTGATCTTGAGGTAACCAACAGCGCTGTCTGGCTTGGGTAGCTAAAAACATGGTTTGGCGTTAAGTCCTCCAACAGCGATGTTGGACATTAGACATCGTTGTTGAGCCAAGGTTGGATTTCCAGAAACTTCTGGAACAGTGATGTAGGCTTCCCTACATCGCTGTCCAACCTAAGCCAAAGATATTGTGCATTGGCAGAAAGGTCTTGGACAGCGATGTTGACCCAGAAACAGCGCTGTCAGGCCAAACTTCCATCTTCAAAGGCAGACCTAAATAGCGATGTTCTAGTATGGAACATCGATGTAGAGACCTGACCGTTGGAAGGAATTTAAGGCTAAAACTTTCCTTGTTTGGAAGTCAACAGCCAAAACAGCGATGTAGGGATTTTAGACATCGCTGTTGGCATGACAGTTGCTTCCCATTTTTCAAAACGCAAGCCTAGAACAGCGATGTCCAAGCCTAGGACAGCGCTGTCTCGGTGAATTTCAACAGATCCAAATTTCATCAAATCCCACAAATTGTGCCAATCACCCCTTAAATACTTTGGTCCGTTGGAGCCTATTTTTCTACTATAAAATGGGGTGTTTGGGTATGTTTTACATATCACATTACTTCACTACTCCTACTCTTTCATTGCAAATCATTATTCAATTATTCATAGCTTTTGAGAGCCAATTTTTTTGTGAAGCTTGTGTTGTGTTCTTGAGCGTTCTTAGTTTACTCATTATCCACTCTAAAAGAGAGTATTGTTCTTGAGTGTTTTTAGTGTTCTTAAACACTTGACAAGAGAAGGTATTTCTCTTGTTGTTCGAAGGAAGGGCTGTTTCCTTCGAAGGTTCGTTGAGATTCGTGTGACTCGAATTCTCAAGTTGTACGGGTTTGTTAAGCACCGTTAAGCTTAACGAGGTAGTAGTGTAGCTCGAGAGAGTCTCTCGGGAGGCTGGATTAGCCACAAGTTGTGGTGAACCAGGGTAAACTCGGTGTGCCTCTTACTCTTCTCTTTACTTCTCGTTTATTCATTTTTTTATTCCTGCGATTTTTGATCAAACGCTATTCACCCCCCCCCCCCTCTAGCGTTAGTCTCTTATTCTAACAGGTCATTCTGTTTTCATGTAAATTCTATTAGATAACAGCAAATATAAAAATATAACCAAAGTCCTAAAGTATTTTCAATGATACCCCCCTCCCCCTCCTTCTCCTGCCTTTGCTTTCTACCCCGGGTTTTAGTGTTGTCCTCAAGAACATGAGGGTCTGTCGGGATTGCCATTCTTTGATAAAAGTATTTCATTAGTATCAGCCAAAGAGAGATTTAAAGAGATTCCATGTGTTTAAAAGATTGTGTTTGCTCGTGCCAGCATTACAACGCCAGATTCTCTTGACATTGAATGGTTTGGGTGTGTCATTTCTTAATAAAAGTTATTTGTTGGAAGAAGTGATTCTGTCATTGATAAAAGTTTACTCACGTGTTTAAAGGTTACTTGTTTACTCCCCTTTTAAAAAAAGTTTCATCTATTACTGTGCCCCAATTTTATCCAAAAAAGTAATGTGATTACTTCAATCACCAACCATATTACAAGATTCTGTCTAAAAAGTATTGATAGTGCACTTACAACCCATATTACTAATAATAGGAAAAGTACTGATACTGCACTTAAAACCCATAGTGCAACTACTACAACAGCATACTTAAACATAAAAGTTTTTTAAACTTGGTTACATTTCCCATGCCAATGCTCAGCCCTCTTGGTCAGCCCTCCTGTTTGCATATAACAGCACTTCTGTTGCAATTTTTTTCCTGAAACTCTCAATGCCTGCAACATCCACTTCATCCACTTCCATCCCCATGATTAGATGCTCAGCCATCTTTACAACGAATATGCCACAACTCACCCTACATATTATTACGTACATTGGACATTATGGTGCTTTAAGTATATTACATGTTATTAGGTACCTAGAAAGGACATTTATAATATCTACGAACTTACGCGTCCTGTTGTTGTGGGCAATCATTTACGTTCACAATGCCTAGCACATCATCTCCCATCTCAGGCATTCTCCGCTTCTTGTACACTTCCAGTTTGTCCATCACCTTTAGCAGTAAGATCTATAGACATGGAAGGTATGGTTTTGTGTGGCGACTCGTCTTTCCCTTGTTGTTAGAATCATACAGCCTGATGCATTTCTTTGATATGTCAAGCACAGCCAGTATCCACTGGTTTCCAGTGTTGATTGGCATGTAAACGTAATCGCATTCTGCCCAGCGTCCTCCCAATTCTGGCACAGCCCCTACGATTGGTTTCAGTATTGAAGTGTTCAATGTTGCTTCAGCAATGGTTTTCCTTTTTCCCAAGTAGTTGTCATATTCTTTCTTCAATAGACTGACAAATAGGCTGTCTGTTACTGCAAATGGTTGGGTCAATCCATATTTTTGTGCTTTCATGACCAGGTGTTTCAAGGCTACAGTTACATGCTGTAGTAGATAAAGTATTGTAAGTCATTAGTATATTTAAAAATCCATAACCATATTTTTATAATCGTTTAATAAAATGTGTATGTTCATACTTACCACATCATCCATCCATTCATGAGGGTAGAAAAATCCATAGTACCATGTTTTTGTCATTGTTTCGTCATGCCCCCACAGTGGCCGAAATTCTTCTGGGTTTAAAGCATTTTCCCGGCTTGTGTACTTTGTGTCATTTGCTTTTTTTATTCTTGCTTAGGAGACCTTGTGCTAAAAACAACTCCACATTCTCAGTAGTTAATGCTAATTTCAGCCCTTCGGGATGACTTTCTGCCATGCCTGCTTCGGCCTCCACATTGTTGGGTTGCGAATTGTCATCACCACCATCTGTGGCTTTCTGTTTAGATGTCTGTGGTCCTTGTCTGCTCTTTGCCTTTCTTGTCTTTAATTTTTTGTCAAAATGAGTAAACTTATCTGGGCATTTCACAACCCTCTTCTGTCTTGTATTGTCTTCTGGTTGGTCAATGGCAATATCCTTAGGGTGTTGTTCTTCAGCATCAGGGCCTTCGGCTTGTTCATCCTGAATGTCCTCAAGTTGACCAACATTGAGCTGTGGTTTAGCATCTATACCATCACTAGGATCATCATTGAGGACTTGTTGTGGTTCAGTGGGAATATCATTGAGGATTTGTGGTTGTTTAGTGGGAATATCAGTGAGGACTTGGAGTGGTTCAATGGAAACAACATTGGGCATTTGTGGTGGTTCATTGGGAATATCATTGACGATTTGTGGTGGTTCAGTGGGAATATCAGTGAGGACTTGTGGTTGTTCAGTGGGAACATCATTTAGGAGATGTGGTTGTTCAGTGGGAAACAAATAACTGATGATACCCTCTACGACCTTTGGTTGTTCAGAGTAAGGACCAATGTCCCAAATGGCTGGATCCAAATCCTCTGCTGCCTGTACAAATCAAATGTAATGCAACAATTAGTCATTAGAAATAAACAAAATGACACTCTACCAACTGAAAAATGTTCCATAGTAACTAGACTAAATATACCCGAGCAGCTTGTGATGCTGTTTCCACATTGTCAATGACACTCTCCATTTTCTGGCCTTCCTCCAAACCATCTTCCATCGCCTATAGCATGATTTATCTCTTAGTATGTAATTTCAACTCCAATTGCAACCATTTTATTAAACATAATCATGTAGCTTTGCATTATATGTTTTAGTACGTACCTGCTGGTCAATGACTTTATTGTCAATGCCTTTCTGGTCATTGATTTTATGTAATGTTCCCAAATCAGCTTCAACCACGTGCATAGTTTCCTGTGTCATCAAGATGAACAATTAAATATGGTCATTGTTGGGATGTTAATTGCTAAAAATTTATGTGTCAAACCGGGCAATTGTGATCAGTGTTTGCCTCAGTCAACAGCCCATTCATCCAATCAATGTCCATGTCTTCTCCCTTCTCCTTTACACAGTCTCCAGTCTTATCTTGTTCCAAATTTTGACCTTCCTTTTTATGAGCAGTCTGTGGTGTACAATGTAGATCAATGCCTAAATCAAAACTTGGAAACTGAGTGTCTTTCTTGCTGGATTCCTTACTTTGTGTTTTCCCCAAAATGCCAGCATTTTTCAGGCATTCCTCAACCAATCCCCATTGTTTCTGGTTTTCCTTTCTGAACTCTTGTATCTCACTTAACACTTTTCTAGTCTTCTCTTCCATGTTAGCTGCTATACTCTTCACCATTTTCTCCAAAGATTTTATTTTGTTCAATGTTTCATTCTTCCATTTTTCATCTCTGGCACCATTCTTCTCCAAAATGATTTGAGGACTGTGTGTTTTTATGTCTTTTTAGGATTCATTTTTGTCTTCTCAGGGCTTAAGTCTTTTTGGATGCATTGCTCGGGGCTTTTCCTCTTTCTGGCGTTTGCTGTAGCATGTAAAGCATCCCCATGTTCACTCACAACAGCTGTTTCTGGCATGGTCATGTTTAGTATCCGAAGAGATAGGCGGTTCCTGGCTTTTTTTAGAATGACTTTTTCTTCATCAGATTTGACCATCTCTGTCCACTCAAACTGCAAATCAAAACAATGGCATATTATGATTCAATGTAAATTTAATTTTGATAAAAAAAATACAATATTATATACAAAACAGTACCCCACACATCTCTTTTGTTTTTTTAAGTTTTACCTTTTCATTTTTGAATATTTTCTTCTCCAACAACTCTTTGGTGGTCCTCCCGTCCGCTGACCATCTCAATGCCCTTGGCCATGATGTCTTCTTTCCTTCGTCCAGTATACATTCCTTCTCTTGCATCAGTGCTGGAAATGTTTCATACGCCCATATCTGTAAAGCGAAATGGAATCCAGGGAAATTGAACCTTGGTTTCTTGCTTGTATTCATAATACAACAGCATTTCCGAACATTCTCTACCAGATCTTTCCACATATCTTCTCCCCATGGATACCTATTAAACTTGGATAAATCATCAACCAAGTGGAAATACAGTCCAGGGAGTTTAATACTTGGTTGGTTACCAATTATACAGGTCCCTAACATGTATAGGAGCCCCAACTTCACTGCATCTAAAGCTTCTCTATTTTTATTTCTCTTGACTCTCTCAAATTCAATCTTCACATCTTCTCTTGTCACATTCATTTGACCATTGAAGTATCTTTTACTTATGTCACTTGGTTCTGTATAATTCTCCATTTTTTCACTGCTGCTCCCAAACCTAAAACAACTCACCTCCTGGAAGTCTTTCTTTGTGAATTTAATCAGTCTGCCACAAATGGAAAATGAAATTTCTTCAGAGGCGTGCACTCTGTCCATTGGCTCCACATGGTTGAGTGTGAGAAGAATCAGTAGTTGGCCATTAACACATTTCAATTCTCCAACGTCTAACCAATATCCAAAGGCAGTCTTTCGAAATTCACTTAGTTCGTCTTTTAAAAGCACTTCTTTCAACTTCTTAACCTCATTACCAACATTGCAGTATGAATTTGTTTTAGCTTCAGTTTTTGTATCAGTAGGTTCGGCTTACATAGGCGTTTATAGACCTATCACATTAAACAAAATTCTGTTCACTTCGTTTCCAAAACACAACAATAATTGCATTAGAAAGTATTTTACGTTTTCATACAAATGCCTTAGAGGACATTAATACACCAATTTCAATGCACAGTAACATCCGCTTGACTTTATGCTTCTCATAAGCAATCAAAATTTTATGGCCCAAACAAAAATGTCATTATATTCATTTTAAGACTTAACAGGACATTCATTCACTAACCAAAGACATTGTCTCATCTTCCACAAATATCATTATATTCATTCAAATGCCTAACAGGCATTAATACGCCAACGGAACACATAGTCTCATATTTTGTAATAATCCAGGTAGACATTATCAGACATTATTCTTATTAATAGACATTAGTAGACAGTAATACGCTAACAGAACACATATTCTCATAATTTGTAATAATTCAGGTAGACATTATTAGACATTATTCTTATTAATAGACGAGTAGACAGCAATACGCCAACGAAACATAGTCTCATAATTTGTAATAATCCAGGTAGACATTATCAGACCTTTCTTATTACACAAAACCACAATTGAATTGTGTTCAAAGCACAAATTCATCTGCTGGATTTATGATTCTCTTAAGCCTTCAAAACTTATATCTCAATGAAAAAACTGTAATAATTAGACATTAATAAAACCGAGTAGACAGTAATTACACCAAGTAGACATTAATAGACGACATTGTAGACATGCTCAATCGAAAACTCATAACTATTGAATTCAATCAACAATAACAGAATGCATGCCTTCAATCAATTTCATAAACTTCAATTTCATAAAGTTCAATTCATGTTCATCAATTTGAAATTGTAAAATTCAGAGCTTACGAGTCCGTTAGGCATTGTCAGAAACATATCATCGGATTCCCTCGTCACAAAATCGTTGTCTTCGCTTTCACCTTTCTTAGACGCCATTGTTACCTTCATGGAAGCCATTGGTATCGCTTTCCTAGATTCGCTCTCTCTCTCTCTCTATTTTCGCTCCTTTAGATTTGCATCGAGAGAAGGTGAACCTGGATTGTTTAATGCCCTGATCGATTATCTTCTCGTTTCCCTAGATTTCTTCTCGCTCATAAATGTCTCTCGATTTTCGGAAATTGCGGCTTGCGCGTTTCTCCAAATCCAGCGGCCAGGGTTATTTTAGTCATTCTAGTCATTAAAAAAACATTTCCGGTAGTACTGGTCCTACTTTTGGAAATTAGAAAAGTTTTAGTACCATATTTGGAATTTTCCCTTTATAAATATGCAATCCCTACTTTTAGATTTATCAAGAATATATACTCCGTATATAATATCAATTTCCAAAACTCTAATTTTCCTCTCTCTTATCTACGAATCTTCTACCTACTCTCTCTTCCCCATCTACCTCTTTCTTCTCATTTTTATCAAATTCTTCTTCTTCAATTCCTCAATTACTTTTGAATCTTTGAGAACGCTCAAAGTTCTTATGTGCGTGTGTGGAATAAACACCAGATGACGTAATGCTCACCACTGCAAACTACAAAGCTTACCAATTGTCAATGCAAAGCTCACCAAGAATTCAAGCAAAGCTCGACACTTTGAACAAGAAAACTCACCCTTTTTTAACTGTAAAAATAAAAAATTTAATTAAAAATAAAATAGCAACATCGGTAAACCACCGGTCGGCGGCGGCGACCGACAGCAGACGGCGATAAGCGGAGGTTAGCAGAGTCAGTCAGCGGTCAAAGTCCAATCAATATGGGCCAAAGTCCACTCCTTTAAATTTTTTTTATGAAAAAAACAAAGTGATGAAAAAAATATGTCAGCTTTGCCATACAGCTTGGGGAGCTTTGCATTGACAGTTTGTGAGCTTTGTAGTGTGTAGTGGTGAGTTTTACGTCATTTGATCGTCGAACCATAACATGTCATCTGATCTGGTGAGAATAAGATCTTATCAAAGAAATAAGAAAGCTTCTGTTAGAGTTAGAAGAAGGAAGCGGGATTGAAGAAGGAAGCGGGATTGAAGAAGGAAACCAAATCCCGCTTCTTTCTTCTATCTCTAACAGCTTCACCACAGTTGGATCTGCTTCTCTAATCATTGACACGCAAGGGCCTTCTAGGAAATGTGTGATAGACCAAAACCCCTCGGGTGTGTATTTTTTGGGGGGTGGGGGGGTTTATCTATATAAACCCTCCCATTTTTAAAAAAAATACCACACTCTCATTTCTCAAATCTCAATCCCTTCATCTAATCATCTCAATTAATTTCTATTATCTCTCTTCAATCTTTAATTCTTTATACATTTTATATTCATATAATAATATAAAATTATAAATATATATTAATATATTATAAAATATATAAATATATACTCATATAATATTAAATTTTTAGTACTACATTCATATATTACTAATATATTATATTGTTATAAATTAATATTATAATTTCAAAATTCAATATAAAATTAATTTTTTTAATATTTAATATAGTCCTTTTTTTCAAAATAAAAATATATTTAAATGTCGAAAGAGTCGAGTAGAAGGTCAGTGGGTAGATTTCTGCATCAAAGGTGTGCTTGTTATGTTTTAAATTTATGTGTTCAACAGGAATTAGAAGCTATGGGGGGGAGGTTTGACGAATATTAAAAATGGAATTAAAAATATTTGGGGTAGTCGTATTCATACGAAAGCTTGGAAGTCATACTGTAAATCTAGGGATAGAAGACTAATAATATTTGCTAAAGATATTACTGTTAGATGGAATAGTACATACAAGCTCATATCACAGATTCTAAGCTACAAAGAGGAACTTGCTGCATTTCTTTGGAATGAACTTCATTTTATGATTTCATTGAATGAATTTGTTATTGTTGAAAAATTAAATGCCGTATTAGAAGTTTTAATAACGCAACTCTTACTTTCTCGCATGTTTACCAACCAACAACAAATAGATTTTTTTAAAGAGTGTGTTACAATTGAAACATGTTTTAGTGAAATTTTAGTTCATCCAGACTCGTACCCCTATGTCTCTTCTATGAGGAATAAATGGTGTGCTTATTATTTGTACATTCCTGATATTTATAAAATTGGTATTATTTGTGATCCTCGCTTTAAGATTGAAAATTTTAAAATTTTGATTGAGTATTACTAAACTTGTTTTTTAGATGAAAATAATTATTACTACAACCATTTAAAGAATATATGGTAATGCACTGGAAGAAACAACACCTCCTCCGCCCCAAAGCAAAAAAAGATTTTAAAGGAATAGTCGGTGGGCTTTTGCAAAAAAAAGGTAAGCGTGGTCAGCCTTCGACGAGTTCAGGTGGTACAACTGTAAGCTCGCACAACGAACTTCTTATGTACCAAGGGGTGCCATGCAATTACGACGACGTGGACTTTGACGTCCTTGCATGGTGGAAGCAGAACGAACACATGTTCCCATGTCTCAGAATGCTAGTCAGGAAAGTTTTATCCATCCCGGTATCAACCGTAGCTGTGGAACAAGAATTCAGTTCTAGCAGCAACATTCTAATCGACTACTGAAGTTGTCTTAGCGCTGAATCTCTTGAAACACTTGTTTGCAACTGACATTGGCTCTTGGCATGACGTCGAGCTCAAGAGTCGGGGTATGAATTCAATTCTGAACATTACATGAAAGCAACCAAAGATGGAAGCCCTAGTTCTGAGGAATAAGTTATAAACTTTTTTTGTGTTAATGGAATTAGTTTTTTTAGGTGACCGATATATAAGCTTCTTCGAGGTTTTCTTTACGGTTCTTTACCTCGTCGCTTTTTTTGAACCGTCAGGATATTAAATGTAGTTGTTCGCGTATTAGTATTACTCATTTTTGAATATTTAAATAACAACTACATTTTTAGATCTTTTATTTTATTATTTGATTTATTTCTTTAATAATTACACATTTATAGTTTTACACTTTTAAAATTTAAAAAAAAGGGGGGGGGGGTTTCCGAAACCCGCCGGTACGGTACCGGAACCGGTACCGTCGGTCCGGTGATGGTAATGGTACCTAGGGGTGGCGGTACCGGAACTGGAAGCGTCCCGGAACTGTATCGTGTCCACCCCTATTCACAATGCAATCCAAGATTTTAAACATCCCATAATTTCTTTTTGTAGATTAGTTTCTATTTACGCATTCTAAATATCATCCGCAAACCCTAGATTTAAATACTTTGTAAGTTCTCCTAAAAAATACCCTGTATGTTCTTTTATAAATAAGGTACAAAAAACGTAAAACTTAAGTGATAACAATAAGATCATCATCGAAATTTCTAAAAGCATGTAATTAAAAAACAAATATTTTTGAGACCTTATCATCATTGGCGCACAACATGTTGCAATTGTAACACACTCTTTAAAAAATATAATTGTTGTTGGTTGGTAAACATGCGAGAAAGTAAGAGTTGCGTTATTAAAAACTTCTAATACGGCATTTAATTTTTCAACAATAACAAATTCATTCAATGAAATCATAAAATGAAGTTCATTCCGAAGAAATGCAGCAATTTTCTCTTTGTAGCTTAGAATCTGTGATGTCAGCTTGTATGTATTATTCCATCTAACGGTAATATCTTTAGCAAATATTATTAGTCTTTTATCCCTAGATTTACAGTATGACTTCCAAGCTTTCGTATGAATACGACTACCCCAAATATTTTTAATTCCATTTTTAATATTCATCAAACCTCCCCCCCCCCCCATATAGCTTCTAATTCATGTTGAACACATAAATTTAAAACATAACAAGCACACCTTTGATGCAGAAATCTACCCATACTCGTAGTNCTTTAAGTGTAGGATTAGCAGCAGTATTATTAGTAGCATTATCAAAACCAAATGCAAAAACTTTATTAACTAAATTATATTCTTGGAGAATACGCTCAATTAATAGAAAAATATTTTCAGTAGTGTGAGATTCATTGAGATCACGAAATGCAAGAACACATTTATGCATTATCCAATCACTATTTATCCAATGGCAAGTAACACCCATATAAGACAAATTATGATATATTTCACTCCAAATATCAGAACAAATAATAACACGAGAATTAAAATTGAGAAAAAAATTTGCCAAATTCATTTTTTCAACATTATATTGTTGAATAATTTTTCTCTTAATTATTTTTCTTGAAAAACGTCTTGCTAGAGGGTTTAATGCATTTTGTCAATAATCAATAAATACAAGTGTTTCATAAAACATGTATGGCAAATTTTCTTCACAAATCCTTTCGGCCATTTTTTGCTTAATTTGCTCATCTCTATAAGCAAAAAGGCCACCCTTACCCCTGTTAGCAAACCGAAAAATTTGGGTTTACACTTCTTGTCGTCCCTTCTTTTTCGCCGTGTATTTGGCGTACTTCACGGGGTGCCTCGCCCTTAGGTGTTTTTCCGAACCACCATAACCGCCGGAAATTCTCATTTTAATGACGGTGCAACAATAATTACAAGTTTTAAAAACTTCGCCATTTTTTGTTTCTTTTGAAAAATGATAAACAAATAAATCAGATTTTAATTTTTTTACCTTTCCCCGGACCTTGAGAGGTCTCGGGCTCAATGCCTCCTCGTCAGCGTCGGTAGGATTGTTGCTCTCCGGTGTAGGCTCCACGTCCATTTTTGCTTCATCAATGTCCTCGAATATATCTTTAAGAGTAGCTAGGAAGATTGGCGTTGGTTCTACCTCCCAAATACTGTTCGAACTCTTAATCCGTTAAAGCGTCGCCCACGAATTGAGCAGGGATAGTAGGGAAGGAAGAGACGGAGTGTCTTCCTTGAGAACGATGTGAGCTCGAACTGTCGGAGATGACTTTAGCTTTGCATTTCCTCAAACTTCAGTTCACAACGCCCATATCTACTGACCTTCTACTGGACTTTCGACACTTAAATATATTTTTATTTTGACAAAAAAGGACTATATTAAATATTAAAAAATTAATTATATATTGAATTTTGAAATTATAATATTAATTTATAACAATATAATATATTAGTAATATATGAATGTAGGACTAAAAATTTAATATTATACGAGTATATATTTATATATTATATAATATATTACTCCCTCCGTCCTATAATGTTATTCCCGATTCGCAAAACAAAGTAAAAACCTAAGTTTTTTCAATCTATTTTATTTAAATATTGATATAGAAATAAAAAATAAAACATACATATTTAAAAAGTATATCAAAAGTTCAACAAAACAAGTAGTGACAAGAATATTTTATTTTATCATATAGGCCATGAAAAAACACAAATAAATATAAATTCCCGTGAAGTTGGAATAGTGCTCTGGGAAGATCATTTTAGGACGGAAGGAGTAATATATATTTATAATTTTATATTAATATATGAATATAAAATGTATAAAAAATTAAAGATTGAAGAGAGATAATAGAAATTAATAGAGATGACTAGATGAAGGGATTGAGATTTGAGAAATGAGAAATGAGAGTGTGGTATTTTTTTAAAAAAAAAATAAGAGGGTTTATATAGATAAACCCCCCCACCCCCCAAACCCCCCTCCTCAACGACATTATAGCCGTTTGAGGAGCCCCCACCTGCAAAAGCCCCTGACAAAGCAACCAAAAGAAAATAAATTAAACGGTCGGTACCAGATCCGGTATTGGTACCGCCGGTGCCAGTACCGAAAAACTGGCACCCGAACTGGTACCGTGTGGGACGGCATCAGTACCGGTTCCCGGAACTGCCAACCCATGTCCGTCTTCGGTGGCGATACCGGCGATACTGTCTTCGGTAACGGTACCGTACCGATAACGTGTCTAGCCCTAATCGTGAATTCAGGGTAATGCGCTAATAAGTTTTTGGTTTTTACTTTTTTTGTTTACTTTTTTGCAGTATGATAATTTCTAGTGTGTTCTAATTACTCCATAATTTTGTTATATGTTTCGAAGAGGACAAATTGGATAGAAGGTGTCTCAATTTGTAATATGATGTGTTCTTAGATATTAAAATTGTTAGGTGTGCTACTCTGTGTTCCTCGTTACATGTGTGTATCACTCTATTCAATTTGGTGCAAAGAAATCTCCTTCGATAGGAGTAAAAATGTATTAAAATATTAAAATAGGAATTCTAAGTCCTTTAAGACCAAAATAGGAGTGTTATGGCAATTTGATGCAAGAGTACGCATTGACAGTGTGATGCAAGAGTATATGTTGTTTTCAATTCGAAGTTGCTTTGTGCTATTTCAAAGTTCCATTTCAATTTTTCAAAATATGGATGTTTGTTTGTATAGATCCTTTAAAAATAGTACAAATCCCACTAGGCAAATCATTATTTGTAGTGTTATAGTGTGCTTATATGCACATTTTTAAACACCTATATGTCTAAAAGTTGTTGGCTATGTGTACATTAATTTTAATAGAGTTAGTAGTGCCTGATATCCTAAAACAATTGTGTACATAGCCTGAACGAACTACATAAACCTAAAATACTTACAATCTAAAGTCAATAATATGTCAATATCCAACTCTTAAGTAAATATGATTTCAACTCACAAGTACTCCATCATGGACCTTACTTAGGCCCCGTTCCGTTCAACTTATTTTTTCTGCTTTTTTCTTATTCTTATTAAAATCAGATCAGATCGAATTAGATCAGATCAGATCCAATCACATCAGATCAGATCCAATCACATCACACTAGACCAGATCAAATCAAATCTATTATTATTATTATTATTATTATTATTACTATTATTATTATTATTATTGTTAATATTAGAGAAATTTACATAAATACGACTAAAACATAATGACTTTCCAAATATGGGACCATATGTTTTTTATTTCCCAATCTAGGACCTTTGGTTATTATCAAGTAGCCATTAATCAACTAAATGTTCATGATTACAGGACATTATTCTTTCCACTAGGTCATTATTAAGTCCTATTTAGGGAATAAAAAAGTTTAAGTCCTACATTAGGAAAATCATTATGTTTTAGTCCTATTTAGTGCAAATTTCACTTAATGTTGTTATTATTATTATTATTATTAAAAATGAAAAATAATAAACTTTAGAAACAAGTTAAAAGAAAACTGAGAAAGTAATACTTAATTATTATACGTCGGAAAAATTATTTTTAAAATACATTGACAATGTCAATCTAATTCTACTTTTAAAATACATTTTTATTGCTACCAGTAATTTGAGTTTCTAAAGTTTTGATCTTTTAGTACCTCGAGTTGATCAACTTTGATCATGACTTAAATAAAATTAACATTTGATATTCGTACACGGAACATATTTTAGTGTAACTGAAATAACTATTATATCTATGGTGTTATATTAATCATATAAAAAAATGTTTCGTAGTACAAAGCACACGCTGATATTTTATAAGGATGAGATATTTTAAGAAAAATACTATGTTTTCTCTATATTGATTATCTAAATTTAATTACTTTTTAATGTATATATGAATTATATATATATTCTAATGTATATATGAACTAATTATTAAAATATTAAATCAATATTCTTATTTCATAAAAAATAATCATAAAATTAAAAATACTATTATCTTATATAATATGAACGATTATTCTAATATATGAACTAACTAATTTTATTTCATTACAAAATAATAAAAAAATAAAAAATATTGATTATATTATAATATGAATTATCATTACAATTTTCAAACATTATTATTAAGTCAAATCAAATTATTGATTTGAATTTAAAATCAAATCATAATTAATCAGATCTGAATAGACCACATCAAATTAGATCAAATCAGATCAGATCAAATCAGATCCTATCAGATTAGACCTGATCGTATCAGATCAAATCCAATCAGATCAGATCCGATCAGAACTACAAAAAAATCAGATCAGATCAGAAAAAATAAGTTGTACGAAGCGGAGCCTTAGTTGGAAAATTCTATAGTGGACCTAAGGTCCACCATGGACCTACATATGAGCAGAATAAGCATTTCTTTACTATTTAAATAAGTATTTGTTTTTTAAAGAAAAAAAATTAAAAAAATTATGTGAGAAGATCCACAGAATTGATATGCACCCAAGATGCATCAAAGGTAGACTTACTAACTTGGGTATCTTTTTATTGAAAACTTAAAAGATGAAAACTTAATAGGAATGCATAGTAGCCGACAAGGAAAAAATCAACTCCATTAATTTTTTTTATTTTTAATTTTTTGTTGGTGGCACTGTTAGGTACTTTATTTGTAGTTTAGATAAGTTATCTTCTCTAGCATCAAAGAGTGATTAAAATTCAACCATAATGTAATAGAAAATCAAATTACTGCATAAATTTAATTAAATAGGCACAAAAATCAACACTTTGGGTTAGGGATGCAATTCTTACATTTTTCCAAAACATAGATGATTTGCCTATGCGGGATTCAAACCCACATTCATATGCTATTGCATACTTCTCTACTGTTTGAGCTAATAGGTAACAATTTTTTGCTTCAAATAACGAATTATACATAAAAACATGGATGTTTCTACATTATGGTATGAGGAATTTACTTAAATAGCACTAAAACATAATAACTCTCCCTAAATAGCACAACATATGTTTTTCTTCCTAATGTAGCACTTTTAGTCATTATGCATTAGTCATTATTTAAGTAATTATTCATCATTAGTGGACATTATGGTCCTCGTGTTCATCAATTAAAATCCGAGTTCCAATCTCTACCTCAAAAAGGTCAAACTGTGGTTGGCTACTACAATCAGTTTGTGACGTTGTGAGGCTGCGGCCTTAATTCCGCACATGAAGAACAGGAGAAAACCCACCACTTTTTGCTCGGCCTTGACGACGAACAGTTTGGTCACATTCGCTCTCAGATCATTGCCACCAAGCCTGTGCTAGATCTCCACCGTGCCTATGCCTTGGTTGTTCAAGAGGAACGTCACAAAAGTATTGTTCGAAGCCGAGATGACGGCACGGATGCGGTTGCCTTTGCCGTGCAACGCCCCACACCGACTCCACATCGGGGCGACCCACCTCATTACTCGTGCACCCATTGTGGGAAAGATGGGCACTCGGTGGATCGTTGCTACCAACTTCATGGATATCCCCCCGGAAAAGGGCGTGGCCGTGGCATCCCTTCGGGACACGGGGGATGCGGCGGTGGCCGCACAGCCCTGGGTGGCGGTGGTGCTCCTACGCGAGCACCTGGCCGTGGGATTGGAACCGCGACAGGGGGAGCGCATGTAGCTACACACCCCAATGCTTTGGGTCTTACACACGATTAAATGACTCGACTAATCTCCATGCTTGATACTTCTTCCGCTGACAAGAATGTCGGAAGTAGGGTCTTCCTCTCGTGAGTGGCTTATTGATAATGGTGCCTCCTATCACATGAATGGTAATATTGATTTTTTAACCAATGTGGTTTCCATGAGCCCGTGTGTAATCACACTCCCGAATGGGATGCACACCACGACAACTTGGTGTGGCCGTGTGCGCCTATCGCCCGAGGTGGTGCTTCGGGATGTCTTACTTGTTCCCCACTTGCAGTGCAATATTATTTCTGTTGGATGCCTTATACGTGATAATTCCTGTCTTGTCATTTTTAACAAAAACTGTTGCGTCATACAGGACTGTGCCACGAAGATGGAGATTGGACGGGGTGATGCACACAACGGATTATTCCTGTTTCGTTCGTCTTCTGCTGCCTTGGCTACCCAACTGGATCCTCTTCTGCTTCACAAACGCTTGGGACATCCTTCACCTCAAGTTTTGTCATCTCTTATTCCTTCCACCAGTAGTTCTGAACTTAAATTGTTGCAAACATGTGAAATTTGTTTTCAATCTAAACAAGTTTGTAGTTCTTTTCCCTTGAGTTCCAATAAAGCTACCCGCGTTTTTGATTTAATTCATTGTGATTTGTGGGGACCTTATACCCCGTGTTTAGCTACAGGTGCACACTATTTTCTTACCATAGTGGATGATCATTCTCGTGCTATTTGGGCTTATTTGATTAATGATAAATCTGAAGTGTCTAGTTGTTTGAAACATTTTTTGCCATGATTCAGACCCAATTCCATAAAACCATTAAAATTGTCCGTTCTGATAATGGCACAGAATTTGTTAATCAGGACCTTCGTTCTTATTACACATCTTTGGGCGTTCTTGTTCAAACCTCTTGTGTTGGCACTCCTCAACAAAATGGTCGGGTGGAACGTAAACATAGACATATTCTAAACGTTTCTCGATCACTTATGTTTCGAGCCCAGTTACCTATTGAATTTTGGGGGAATGTGTCTGTACGGCTGTGTACTTAATTAATCGTACTCCCAACAAACTCCTTGGTGGCAAGTCACCGTTTGAAGTCCTCAACAATAGAGCCCTTGATCTTAGTCATCTCCGAATTTTTCGGTGTTTATGCTTTGTCTGTCTTAAAACTGTTAACAAGTTTCATCCCCACAGCACCAAGTGTATGTTTGTTGGGTATCCCTCTGGAACCAAAGCCTGGCGTGTGTATGATCTTGATAACCACCGTTTTTTTCACACTCGAGATATTGCTTTTAACGAGAGTAATTTCCCGTTTCCCACCACTCGCACGCCGGCCAAACCATCTACCCCCACTCCATACGCCGATTTCCCCGAAATAAGCGAGCCCGCCACCCCCTGGTCACTGCCGACGCCCCACTGCCGGCGTCTGTTCCAGCCGCTTAGTTCGGCAGGTATGTTCCACGGGACGCACAGCCCACTGCCGACCCACGCCCCTCCGATACATCCGCCGTTCCCTCTCTTCGTCCACAACGGCAGTGTCGTCAGCCTTCTCACCTTAGTGACTATATCGTCAACTCTGTTCAATCTCATGCTCCGGTGTGTTCGTCGCCCTCCCGATCCTCGTCTTCAAGTACACGCTATCCTATTGCCAACTTTATTTGTTATCATAAATTGCATGACAGGTACCGTGGTTTTCTTGGCGCCATCAGTCCGCACTTTGTTCCTAAAAATTATGCTGAGGTCGTTCCCCATGCGAACTGGCGGGCAGCTATGCAAATGGAGCTCATGGCTTTGCAGAACAATCAGACTTGGGACATTACCACCTGATCGGACAGCTTTGGGGTGTCAATAGGTCTTTAAGACAAAATTTAATTTTGATGGCACTAAGGAACGTGCCAAAGCCCGTCTGGTTGTTCTTGGCAATCATCAGACCTTGGGAGTTGATTACACAGATACTTTTGCCCCAGTGGCAAAAATGGGCTCAGTTCGGGTTTTGCTCTCTGTTGCTGCGGCACGGGGGTGGCAAGTGCATCAGCTTGATGTAAACAACGCCTTCCTCCATGGTGATTTGATTGAGGAGGTTTATATGCGTTTGCCACCTGGTTATGCACATCTTTATCCAGGAAAGGTTTGCCGACTGCGCAAATCTCTATATGGGTTGCGACAATCACCCCGGAATTGGTTTGGGAAGCTTACTTGTGCCCTCCGGCGTTATGGTTTTTGTCAAGCTCATGCTGATCATACTCTTTACATTTATCGTTGTGGACCAGATATTTTGGTTGTTCTAGTCTATGTTGATGACATTTTGGTCGCAGGTAACAATTCCACTCTCTGTGACTCTTTCAAAACTTATTTGCATCGGTGTTTTCATCTCAAAGATTTGGGGCCGCTATCATATTTTTTGGGGATTGAGTGCGCCCGATTTGCGACGGGTATTGTTCTCTCCTAGTGTAAGTATGCCATTGACATCCTCGACGAAGCTGGCCTGTTGGGGTGTAAACCGGTTGCAACTCCTATCACCCCAAACCATGGGTTGGGTCGGTCTACTAATGCCGAGCTGCGTGACCCAGCTCAGTACCGCCGGCTCGTTGGTCGTTTGATATACTTGACGATTACCAGGCCGGATCTCTCTTACTCGGTGCATGTCTTGTCTCAGTTTATGCATGCCCTACGGCTCGATCACATGGAGGTTGCTAGACGTGTTCTTCGTTATGTGAAGGGTCACCCAGGCCAGGGTATTCTTCTACGCAGTGACAGTTCTCTTCAGTTATCCGCCTATTGTGATTCCGACTCGGCTTTTTGTCTGCTTACGCGGCAGTCCGTAAGTGGTTATTTTATTCTTCTCGGTGGATCTCCAGTCTCCTGGAAAACCAAGAAGCAAACCACCGTGTCCCAGTCCTCGGCGGAGGCTGAATATCGATCTATGGCTAATGCATGTGCAGAAGTTCGTTGGATCCGGGGTCTTCTTGGGGCGCTCGGTGTTACCCCGCCAACGAAGCCACGTCTGTTTTGTGACAACAAATCTGCTTTGTTCATTGCTGCTAATCCTGTCTTTCATGAGCGCATGAAACACATTGATATAGATTGTCATATTGTTCGTGAGTGTGTGCAGCGCGGCGAGATTGTCACTTCTTATGTTCCTACTCGCCTACAGATTGTTGATGTCTTCACCAAAGCTCTGAATCGACCTCTGTTTGCGTTCTTATTATCCAAGTTGGGCATTTGTGATCTCCATGCTCCAACTTGAGGGGGAGTGTTAGCATATATATATTTATATTTCTATTTATATAATTGTATCCTAGTAAATATTCTTATTTCCTTGTATATACTACGGCCCAGTCCAAAGCCCAACTCTTTGGTATTTATACTTCGTAAATATTCAATGGAGAGTAGTTCAGTTTTCTCAAATTCTACAAACTACATTATCAAACTTTTTTGGGTTCGCCAATATATCAAGAATTTTTTATAAAAAATGCATGTAGAAAATATAGTAACTTAGTACGTATGCACATGTACATTGCATTTGCACCAAGAATATGTTCATATGGAACATTCAACTAAAGTCATAACGACATGAATTCTAAAGAATAGAGTATAACGAAATACAAACCCACAAGCATAGTGCATAACCGCGGACTACTCTTCAATTCTTAATGATGTAAAAATATTTCACGTGCCACTAATACTGATGCATTATAGAAAATCCCAAATCAAGCTCATGGAACAACAAATTCAGATCCCACCCAAAAAGAAGAAAAAAATAGAATCTCCAAATATCAGACATCCAAAATCCAAAATTATGATATTTTCTCCCAAGTGTCACCTGTATTTGGAGTCTGATTCCAATTCCTTCGTAGAACTATGCTTCGCCGGTATAGCTCAGCCGTTATGCATCTCCTTCTGCACGTTCGACACATACAACTAGTTCTCCGCCGTTTTGTCTTGCACGGGCGCTTGAAATTCCAATGCTTAATTTGATTGTGGATGGTGGTGGTGAATTTAAATTGAAAATAATTCCTACCATATAAAAATAAGAAATATATTTACACTAAATAGCATTAAAACTTAAATCATTTCTCCAAATAACACTTAAATTGTTTTATTCTCTAAATAATACTTAATAATGTACATAATGTCCAGTAATGATAAATATTTACTAGAATAATGACTAATGCATAATGACTAAAAGTACTAAATCGTGAAAAAACACATGTGATGTTATTTAGGAAAAGTCATTATGTTTTAGTGCTATTTAAGTAAATTCCCCTGAAAATAAAGATCTTATTTTACATGCAAGAGCAATCTTGTCCGATGTTTATAATCTAGGAGAACATTTTTATTTTTGATCATATTTCTTTCACCAAGTGTCATTTTCACTGGAACCATCCCATACACACACACACAGATATATATATATATATATATATATATATATATATATATATATATATATATATATATATATATAAAGAGAGAGAGAGTTGAGATCAGGTGAGAATGACATCTAATGAAAGAAAAGAGAATGTTTCTAGGCCGTTAGATCTACTCAGATCTGGAATTGAGATACGCTAATAGGAATGGGCATTTTAGAGATTTAACATTTCAACCTTTTCTCTCTCCTATTTTGTATTGAACTATCCGCAGAATTAAGGCACAATCTCTCTCTTTATGCTCATTTTTCCTTTTGTAGTAAGGATATTTTATCTGATAAAAAAATAAAGACTGAGGATCGTTGCTTTGATATTTCTTCTTCATAGATCTTGTTCCTGATTCAGAACGAGAGGGGTTCTAATTGACCTAATCTTGCAGCGAGAGGTTTTGGAAGATCCGGGATTGTTTTATTTGGCAGTTATTTGTCTCTCCCTCTAGGTAAATTTTTCTTCTCATTAGCTTTTCTATTTATTTGTTTCTAAATTTTTGATAATATTATGCTATTTGACATTCATAATTCTGGAATTAAAATTCCAAATGGAATTACACTATCAAATTTCGTCCTTTTGTATTCTAAAATTTACGTTCTGTGCAATATCCTTATGCATATGTTACAACTGTTGAATTAATTTTTTAGTTCCTCCCTTATGTTTTCTTATATTTACGTTTACTACATTTTCAGATTCAATTAATGCATTACTAGATCAATGGAGTGCATTATCATTTCACCATTTAACGCCACGAAACATGACCTAAATTTTATAAAACAAAAGTAGTTTTGAATATTTTTGTCCAATAAGAAACATTTATACGTTTGACTAAAAATAAATGGATTTTCAAAATAATGACTTTTTATTAAAAACTTACTTTTATGGATATGTCTCGAAGAGACGAATCCAACGGTACATTTTAAAAACCAATTTGATTTATAGATTTCAAGTTATGTCAATTTTAAATATTAAAATTTGTAACTGTAACATCCCGGCCCCCACCCTGGCCGTAAGTGTTCGCTCATAGGATTGTAGACTGACCCCACAAACCAACACAAGTCTTTCCCGCGCACTTTGTCCTCACTCGTGCGTGTCCAAGGAATTTCCCAGGGGATCACCCATCCTAAAATTACTCCAGGTCAAGCACGCTTAACTTTGGAGTTTCTAGGTGATGAGCTCCAGAAAAGAAGATGCACCTTGTTGGTATGAGTAGTACTATCAATCCTTTTTGAGCTTTTCTCATTCCCATCATGATACAGGTTATTACATTCACCCCCACTTAAGAATGCAACGTCCTCGTTGCATCCTTTTTTTTAACCCATAGATCTTCCCTGCTAGGTGAACTAAGCTCTTTTGGCCCGTCACGGTCGCAGGGTTGCTCTGATACCATTTGTAACATCCCGGCCCCCACCCTGGCCGTAAGTGTTCGTTCATAGGATTGTAGACTGACCCCACAAACCAACACAAGTCTTTCCCGCGCACTTTGTCCTCACTCGTGCGCGCCCAAGGAATTTCCCAGGGGGTCACCCATCCTAAAATTGCTCCAGGTCAAGCACGCTTAACTTTGGAGTTTCTAGGTGATGAGCTCTCGAAAATAAGATGCACCTTGTTGGTATGAGTAGTACTATCAATCCTTTTGAGCCCTTACATTCCCATTTTGATACGGGGTATTACAGTAACTTTGACCCATAAAATAAACTCAATTCAAAAGTGATTTTTATAAGATTAGAAATCATAATTTTGACACTTGACAACACCATATTTATCATTTGGATTTAATCCATATATTTATATCTCATTCATATTATTAAATTGATTTATGACTGACACAGACCTGAACAGTGAGAAAAATAAAAGTTCTCAGAATTCCATTTCGATTACATCAAAATTCTAGTTTTGACAGTCTGATTCCAAAAACACAATCTGTTTCCAATTTGGAACAATTTGGGCGAAAAAGCGTGTACCGTTTGGAGTAAACTAGTCAGTTTGGACTAAAAACCAAACTGAATATCCTAAAATCTCCTAGCATGATTTGGCCACCTCCCCTACTCAATCTTTAGCCACACACTACACCACAATAATCCAACAACCTTTCTCATTATAATCCTCCACCAAATCCACCACCACCACCATCATCTCCCATCATCAACCATCATCACACACCATCATCTCCTTCCATCCCTGATTTCTCACACAAACAAGAAGAACACAGCAGCAAGAACTCATCATTTAGTCCATGGAAGAAGAAGAAGCAAGAAGAAACCATCTAAAGTTCTAAAATCCTGAGTTCAAACACAGCAGCCCACTTCTAGGTAAAAACTGAAATTTTCCATCCATTATCTCGACATACTTTCTGAACCAAAGTTGTAGTCCCGGACGATACGAAGCCAGCCCAACAAACGGCTCGCGATTTCGTTAAGTAACAAAGAAGATATGGCCAAAATACCGGGACTGCGCCAGTGGTGGCGAGCTCCTCGGGTTGGCATGTTTTTCTTCACCAAATTCATATTATTTCATTCCAAATACTTACCATAAACTCTCTAACAATTATTAGGAACATCCGGAAGGTATCGTAGAGAAGGTTCGGCATTGGAATGTTGAAGTTAGTGAGTTAATCGTCGGAATCGTGTTCATCGACATATTCAAAATTTTGGACAGCAACTTTCCCTTGACTTCATGTCCGATTTACGCTATCTTACATATGTTAACTCGAAATACTTTCTATACAAAAGTTATAGCCTTACATCTTAGGAATCCAAAGAATCAAGCGGTTTGCAATTCCGTGAAGAAACGATGGAGATATGCCCAAACTACCACAGGCTGTCCATTTATGACGGAAATGACAAAGTTGGCGAATTTCGGTGCTGTTTTCACTCCCGCTCATCCGTAAGGTTTCGGCCGATGATTTCCAGGTCTGTACCCTTGCGTTAGACTTGTCGAATCATTCATCACATACATACATGAACATATATGTTATTCCATATGTTAAAACCATTCCAAAATATATATGTGATGCATATATAAGTTATCTATATGTTGAGATCAAAATACACCAAATCCATAAAGTTA
>OOIL02003537.1:279196-354745 GCA_900332095.2 Cuscuta campestris
TCTAGATTTTGCAGAAGAAGAGCTATGCAGTGATCATTAAATCCAAAGGATTTGAGCACTTCTTTTAGATATGACCAAGAAATCTTATCAAAAGCTTTGGCCATGTCAAGTTTAACCATCACATTACCACCTCTGACTTTTGATTCCAACCTGTGCATTAGCTCATTAGTTAATAAGATATGTTCCTCAATACCCTTCCCTTTTTGGAAACCTGCCTGTTCAGGTGAATATATATATATATATATATATATATATATATATATATATATATATATATATATATATATATATATATATATATATATATATATATATATATATATATATATATATATATATATATATATATATATATAGACACAGACACATGCACGCACACACACACCAATTGTTTATACGAATACGTTTGGGACACCTACACTGCCCCATGGTAAAAATGATGGTACCTAACCCCGTACCCCCCCCCCCCCACCCTACTCTAGCAGTATAATGCCAGAATAGGGAGGGCAAGGGGTGGGATGGGTGCACAGGGTGGGAGGTTTAGGGAGAGATTAAGAGTAAGACCATCACTTTTACGAACCGGGTAATCTATTTGGAATTTTAAGAACTGACCAAGCAATGAGCACACAAAAAACATTTAAAATTAAAACATCTCGATCTTGTAATAAAGAAATACGGTGTAGAATATAAGCAATAAATAAGGAACAGGAAACGATAATGTACACACTCTTCCATCGTATTCCCAAGTCCCAACAAAATGTATAATTTATTTAAAATTCTAGCATCCCTAAACCCGCTATCTCCATCCCCTTTTCCCTTTGGACGAAAAATGGGACGTGATCATCAATATCGGCGTGGCACAACTGTTGAAAGGAGAACCCGGTTTGGCTTCTTCGCCCTTTTCTCCCCCTCGTTTGCATTGGAAACATTTAGGCGCTCATCCGCTTTGCATCTAGACGTCACATTTGCAAATGATGGGGACGCTGTAGTACCAGCATGCTTTGGACCTGAGGAAATTAAGTCACTAAACAGGGACAATAGAGAATGGCAACTTGAAAAAATAGATACAACAAACCCCGTAAAATCTCAATTTCCTCAAGGTTAGGGGGTTAAGAAATACGCAACCCTTAAAAAACAAATAGCTTGTTTTTGTTAAACCCTTGATGCATTGTTGCATTTACTGCCCAAAACTTTGCCGAAAGTAAGCAAGAGAGGGATAATATGCCATTTTCATTTGGTCTCTTAGCTCCATTGGCAATGGACGCAAAGAAAAAGATAAGAACACTATTTTACAAATATTATTACAGCTTACTAGCACATTACAGATTCCAAGACATCATTTATATGGCATTTTACTTACCACTTTCAGCAGAAGTATTATGTGAAGCCTCAGCCTTGGGAGAAGATTCATCCAATTTCAATGCAGGAGAATCATGCCCAGCAGCAAACCCGAGCCTGGCAACATTTGAAAATAGCGGCCTGCCTTCAACTGTTGGGGGACTTGATGATATTGCGGCTGAAGTTCCCAAAGCTATTAAGTAAGAGAGAAGTGTTGTTCAGACAAAGCCATAAGCAAAGACAATAATTTTAAACACAAATAGCCAATGCAAGGTATAGAAAATATATCCTGCATTACTATACCAATAATTCAACAAGGTTCCGTTTGAAACAGACAAATTGTCTTGCTCTGGAAAATGTTTCATTTCTCAGAAACTGATATCATGTTGAGATGTTTGGCTGTATTGAGAGCACCATTGCCTCCAGAAAAGTTTATTTGTTAAGTGTGCTTTTAAAAGCACATCTATATATAGTAGGCCTACTTATGCTAAAACTGTAAGATAAAGATACAATTCTGGTACGTGTTGGAATAAACATGGCACGCAAGGCAAACACGAGGCAAACAGAAGTGGCTAAAGGGAAAACACAATGATATTTTGTACTCCCTCCATCCCAATTTTTCTCTTACCTTTTTCGTTTGTCCCACTAATTTTGTCTCAACCCATATTTAATAAGATTTGTGTGGCTCGTTCCCTCTTAATCTTTATTACTTTTCAACATCAATATCAATCACATAATTCCACCTTTCTTAATATATGTCCCTCTCCCATGTCCCCAGAAATAGTGGAATAGAGGGAGTTTATTTCACTATTCCTATTTTGAAGTATTCAAAATATTTTAGAAATAGGAAGCTAATTTCTTATTGCTTGAATAGTCGGTCTCTTTTCCGGGTTATGGTAATTTCTATATACCCAGTAGATCTTTACAATCATATACTTGCCTAATAACACATGCAAAAGTTTCCAAGTAAATGGTTCTCGATAATAGAAAACCACCTACTGCTATGTTCTCTGGCTCTCAACATAGACAAAAAGAAGATAGTCCTCTCTAGAGTTCCTCCTCATCCCTCTTTCCACTGCTTTTAAGGCAGGGACCCACCGCCACTCCATTCTATCATTAAGGGTGAACCTAATGTTGCAGAGCTTGCTGACCAACTGGAAACAAGGAACCATATCCAACACTTTCTCGAAGACAATCTCAAGAAACACACAACAGAATGAAGTTGCATGAAGTTGCCTGGAGATGGACACCGACGTGAGCTTCAATTCGAAGTAGGTGATGCTTTTTAACTTTGATGTACAAAGGTGGTAATAGGCTTGCGATGGTGGTTGTTGGCTGACAACAGCGGTAGTCATTCCTCTCACTTTCCTCTCCATCTCTCTTATTTCTAATGCCACGTCACTTTCCCTTTAAATAATCCTCTCATCACCTTAGTGTTTCCCCTCATTTTTCTTTCTTTTGTTTTAAAAGGTGGGCCTCACATGTCATACATATTTTTTATCTACATAATTTTTAATATAATAAATCAAATTATTTTATTTCAAACAAAGCAACTAAAGATTTTTCAAACAAAAAAAACCGAATTCCATAAACTCACTTTATCAAACTGAATAGTAAATAATTCTTAAACAACAAATTACTTTTAAAAAAAAAAATCACAATTTAAATGATAAAAAAGTTCTCAAATGACTTCTTTTAACAGAATCCAGAAAAAGGTACTCAGGTTATTTTCTTAAATTTGAGGGAAAAAAGACAAGGTACTCTTGTTGTTGATTTAGGAATTACGTAATTTTAAATATAATAAACTAATCATAATGAATTTTAAAAAATAAATGTAGATTTATATATTTTAATTTTAATATATATATATGTATATATTTATATATACCAAAAAATGAATTTTTAATACTTGAATAATAAAATATTCATTTAGAACAAATTACATCTTAAAAATAAAAAGAACTCAAAGAAAAATAAACGAGTAGTTTATCCTGAACCCAAAAAAAATTAATTACTCCCTAGTCCTGAAATTGATTACAAACTTTTTTCTCTCTCCTCTCGATAACTTTTGTTTATTTGTGTGCTTTCATTGAGTATTTGATAAAATAAAATATTCTTGTGACCTCTCGTTTTGTAGAACTTTTGATCTAGTTTTTTAATATGTAATTGTTATTTATTATTGATGTACCAATTTGTAAATAAAATGATTTCGAAAGATGAGATGTTTTGCAACGTAACTCCCAATTTGTAATCAAATTAGGGACAGGGGAGTACTAGCTATGATTGACTAGTAGATTCCCAAAAAAATTCAAAGAGTTATTAAAAAGTTGAATGTGGCTCCACAATTTCACCTTCTTTCATCGATGCATTTCGATTCCCCGATTCAAATTTACTCCCTTTTTCCTCTTATCAATTTAACCCTTCCCCTCAATTTCCTCTCTTCCACCTCAGCATTACTCAAGCGTTCCATGCCCACTAAGGCCTCGTTCCGTTCAACTTATTTTTTCTGCTTTTTTCTTATTCTTATTAAAATCAGAAGACCAGATCAGATCAGATTAGATCCAATTAGATCAAACCAGATCAGATCACTTGAGATCCAACCAAGAATTATTATTATTATTAATTATTATTATTATTATTATTACTACTACAACAACTACTACTATTATTATTCTTAAAAATGAAAAAGAATAAACTTTAGAAACAAGTTAAAAGAATACTGAGAAAGTAATACTTAATTATTAGACGTCGGAAAAATTATTTTTAAAATACATTGACAATGTCAATTTAATTCTACTTTTAAAATACATTTTTATTGCTACCTGTAATTTGAGTTTCTAAAGTTTTGATCTTTTAGTACCTCGAGTTGACCAACTTTGATCATGACTTAAATAAAATTAACATTTGATATTCGTACACGGAATATATTTTAGTGTAACTGAAATAACTATTATATCTATGGTGTTATATTAATCATATAAAAAAATGTTTCATAGTACAAAGCACACGCTAATATTTTATAAGGATGAGATATTTTAATAAAAATATTATCTCTTCTCTATATTGATTATCTAAATTTAATTACTTTTTAATGTATATATGAATTAAATATTTATTCTAGTGTATATATGAACTAATTATTAAAATATTAAATCAATATTCTTATTTCATAAAAAAAATCATAAAATAAAAAGTATTATTACATTATAATATGAATGATTATTCTAATAGATGAATTAACTAATTTTATTTCATTAAAAAATAATCATAAAATAAAAAATATTGATTATATTATAATATGAATTCAAAAGTTATTATAAAGTCAAATCAAATTATTGATTTGAATTTTAAATCAAATCATAATTAATCAGATCAGATCCAATCAGATCAGATCAGAACTACAAAAAATCAGATATCATATCAAATCAAATTTACAAAAATCAGATGAGATTAGAAAAAATAAGTTGAACAGAACGGAGCCTAAAGTTGCTCTAAGGGTTGTGACATCAAAAGATATCAAATCCTATAGATATTAGGTTTCAGTGCTTCACCAAACACCAAAAATGACTCTCATATCAGAACCAATACCCTTTTGCTTCCAAACACGCCCTTAATTCTTTCCCCTTAATTCTTTTCTGTTTCTATAAGCTCCAAATTGAGATCATACCAGAATGCAAATGATAATAGCAACATACCTTCAAAATCATCACTGGAGAATGTAGGCATGTAAACATGAGAGCCTGCCTGATTACAAGGTGAAGGAACATAATGTAGTCTAGATGTTTCAGCCTTGATTTTCAAATGGTGCTCCTGGAAACAAAAACTCAAATACAATAATTGCAACAAACAAAACATAATGCTTATTCTACTTAAGTAGAATAGAGATTAGTGAATAATGTGCAGGAAAACAAGCTCCATAACCTGCAAATAGATTACCACCAGAAAAAAACTAAATAGTTAATCCAACAACCAGGATTAGATGATGTAGGGTGAAGAGGAATGCACTCTGAGGTAGCTTATAAAGTAATGTGCCTGGTAAATCAGCTGAATGAAAGAAATTATGATGCTTTGTAATTGCATTGATCATTTAGCAAACATTATGCTTATTGAAAACCCACACCCTAGTGCTCTCATTAGTGTATGCTTGGAGCTGATAATTTACCGAAGGGAAAAAACATCAGAGTACCTTCCTAGCAACCCGCTCTCTTTTCTTTTCCCTTTTTTTAATTTCAGTCATGAATGGAGAAAGTGCATCAGCAGGCAATATCTTGCATAGATCAATTTCACAAAGCTGAAAAACAAAGCAAAACAACCATAATGAGACATTATAACATGATTTTTCATGAAATGTTTTTTTTCTGGGGTGAGACAATTTAAACTTTAACTTGGCAGTTACCTGTATTGATGTTGTCAATGAAATATGACTTAAATAGCGGTAGCGTCTCCTAAGAGCCTCTGATTGATTCATTGTCTCCAACTGCAGAATTTTTCCACTGATTCTGTAGTTTGTAGCATTATTTAAAATGTCAATTCTCTATTTCTCTGGTCAAGAGATATATCAAAACCTTAGTGGGAATAAAACATGTCGATTTCCGTATGCATTTGTATCCGTTCTGTACATGTAGTGTTAGGACATGTGTGTGGGAGAAAGGAGAGGGGGGGGTCTAGACTGCCATTTCAAACCAGACGCTTGCAGATATCTTGCAGCAAATGCAACTCCCCAAAAACCAGCCTATCAATTTATAGTTAATTTTGGATAATGAACTACTATTATACTCTGTAAATTAAAGACTCTGTATCCCCGATTTGATTCACTGAGTCTGATTGTCTTCTTTCAACGAAAAATTCCTCCTGTGTCTCCTTCAAACATCCGCTTTTTTTTTATTTTGCCGTTTTCTTTTTCTCAATGCGCAATTGACAAAAAAGCAAATGATTAAGGGAATTGATGAATATTACAAACACTATACACAACAATATGGAGAAAAAACAAGCAACCCAAGTGAATAAGGGCAAAATGGGAAATACAGAGCCTTTAGTTTACTCATTCATATTATTCGCCGAAATGTTAGAGATTGCACATTAGTGCAGAAAGGATCCATGTAGTCTTTACACTAAAAAATTAAATGCCCCTCGTGGTTTTAAAAAAATAGAACCTAGTAGTTCTTACGAGAAAATCAGCATCACCCAAGAGTATTTTTGTGATTTATTGGTAGTTAAGCGACTGCAAGTTTAAGAAAACATAAAGAACATGAATTGAAGGATTTTTGATGAATTCTCGCGATTTATTGAAATTCCAAACTGAAAACGAAGATGAAGAACAGAGTGCTCCAAAAGCATAGCATTATACAGTATCCACTGGCACCGACTACTGAGTTGGTACCTTGGAGTACCTTGAAGACTGTTTTATGTTTTAATTGTTTACTTAATAATGTGCTTTTTTTAATTGCTTCAAATTGAAGGCGTTTTGAAAACTTTTGGTTAAACCGAGAATCTATTAATCGGCTAATTTGGGATAACTGGGTCGATGTGTTATAGCAAACATTTACATGTGCAATCTAAGTGATGAACAAAAAAGGACTATGAAGAAAAGTCATCTTCGCTAATATAATTGCATAGCAGACAGCATAATGTCTCCCCCCCCCTAACCTACCCACCCACACACACACAAACAAAAAACCACCCACCCAAAAAGAGTAAAAAAGAAAAGAGAAAATCGATATGGATTATGCCTGCATGCGTGTATTGTATGCTTCAGCAAGGAAAGAACCCATCTGATAGATAGGCATTAAGTTCTATTACCTGTTTGGAAGTCGATCATAGCTTCCATAGTAATGCAGAAGGCACTTCATATTTAGTGGGTGAATGATAAGGTGTTGACCATCAGTGGACTGAAAGAAGAAACAATCTAATCATAATTAGACAAGTGCAATAAAGTGTAATGCAAACATGATACAAAATATTTAACAAGTGCAAGAAGCAAACAATGTGAGAAATATTATTATACTTAAAAGAACTATATGTGTGTGTTTGTGTTTTATAATTAATGTGATTTGTTACGGACACTTGAGCTTGTGCAATATTCCATGTTCTTTGTCCAGAAAAATACTGTAAATTGAACTATAACTGATGACTAAAATAACCTGATAGAAAATGTAAGAATCACTATTCTGTGACTCCCTCAAAGCACCAGTAACTTCTTCTATGTTTTTGCCATCATCTTTTGAAGGCCAAGATCCATAGTGATCTTCCATTAATTGAACATCAGCTACTGGAGTTGGTGAAAGATTTTTTTTTTTACTTGATTTCTCATGCCAATTTGACTTGTTCACAGTTGAGGGAGAACTGTAAGAGTGAGACTTATTTCCATTTGAAACTATGTGCTCATTCCAATATTTCTTTCGTTGCTGCAATTGTTCCATTGCAGCACATACATATGGAAGTTTCTCTAGGTCATCAACCAAACCAGAATTTGCCCTTGCTAACCAACTATCCAGATCAGAGACTGCCTCTCGAACAGAGACGTCCACATCTAAGGTAAAAGTGAACTTTGAAAAGGAGTTCAACACTTCTTCGCAGCATAGGCCAACATCATCATTATTCTTTAAAGACAGAGAAAATGAATCCTTTTGGCGGGTTAAAAGCAAAAAGTTTACGTCATCACCCACAAAATATTGCTTAACATTCTCAATCTGAATTGTACACAAGTCCTTGCATGATATCATCGTAAAACATAGAGGACACTTCTTCCAGCATTCACCATTGTAATCATCTCTACCCCCTGAGAAATACTGCATAATGCATGGAAAACAAAAGATATGACCACATGAAGTTATTTGTGGACAGAGAGGATCCTCCAAGCAGATTGGGCACTGTACAGGAAACGATGTGGAGAACTTCACAGAGATGATATCTTCCCAGTCTAACATTCTATCAGGATCCATTAACTCGGGCACATAGATACCCGAACCAAACACAACAAACTTGTAATTAGCTTGAAGAAACAAATCTTTATTGTACGGCTTTCTCTTTGGCAGCCTCCTTGGATGGGGAGCACTGGACTTTGGACGTGAAATGGGATCGTAATGAAAATTCAGCAAGTGATTGCCACTAATCATTTGGGTTCTTCTCCTGGTTGAACGTGGCATGGTTCCTTGAGATCTGGTAGTTCCAATGCTGTTGTCACTGATGAGGGGAACAGATGTTATGGGTGGTGATTTCTGACACTTATTCACTGATATCTGACCAATGTCGTATGCCAAGGATCCAATGTCCTCTTGACTAATCGATAAGTTCACCTGCACCATATTAGATACAATTTAACAACTACGCGACAAAATCAGATGCAGGGAGGGGATAGTAATAAGCAGATGGAAAGAAGGAAGCACATTATGTTTGTCCCATGGAGGTGGGCTACTTGAGAGACTGCCTAGGGTCCATAATTTTTAGGTCACAAAAAAAATATTATGCCAGTAATGAGTAATCTACCCTATTATTAAAGGAAGTGTTAGGCTTACCTGCACTGCACAGAAGAATGTCATGTGGCAGTCTTTATATATATATATATATATATATATATATATATATATATACACACACACACATGCACACACACATATATATACATATATATATATATATATGAAGAATATTTTAGTTTCTGCTCACACTAACGGCAAGTGCTTTTCCATATGTGGACTCTATTTCAATCAGAAACTGATGAGTCGATCCACCAACACGTCTTCTTTTTACTGGGATATCGAGATTTACTCCACGTCATGAACATCCCATTTTTCTATGTTCTCTAGACTTGTATGTAACGATAGAAAATAAAAATAAATATTACTCGCTCCTTCCGAAAATTAACTTTCCATTCACTATTCACAATGTCAAACTTTATTCACTTTGTTTACTTATTTTCACTACTCATTCCAATATTTAATATAGTCATGTCACCTCTTGTTTTGTAGAACTTTTTTTGTTTTTTTTAATATATAAATTTTATGCTTGAATATTACACTCATGATCAAATAAGTTGAATTAAAAATAACTTCAGTCAAACCTTGTACACCAAAATGGGAAATTCATATCCGGACAGAGGGAGTATATATAATGTGAGAAATTTTTTATAGAATTTTTTTCTCATGTATAATGTAAGAATCGATAGCATTGGTTTGCTAAAACCTCTTGACGACATTCTCTCACCCCCTTTCCTCAAAGAGGCGGCACAACACCACCTCTTCAGGTAAAGCGAGATGGAAGAGGCAATGCTAGGCACTAGCCATTCACGCCTTAGTTACGGGCGCAAGGTGTTTACCTCCCATGATTGAAGTAGAGTTCTCTCACTCTCTTGCCTCAGAGAGGTGACACAACACCACTTCTTCAAGTAAAGCGAGATGGAAGAGGTGACGCTAGGCTCTAGCCTTTCACGCCTATGTTACGAGCCCAAGGTGTTTTGGAATTAAGAGGTTTATTGCACTATATTTATAACAATTATCCACACACACACACACATACACACATACATACATATATACATACATACGTAGGTTTCGGTGATAATGAGATCTAATGAAATAAACGAGAATGCACGTGGTGCATTAGAGTGTTAGATTTAAGGGTCATAAAAATTAGAAAAATACAAAAACATCTGCAAAAACACAGTGGCATTTTAGTAAATAAGTCAAAGTTTGATGCCACAGCAAAAATGCACTGCCAAAATGTAAATGTGCATTTTGATGGACGAAAAATGCACCATTAGCATTTCTCGTGTTAAGAGCCATTCTCACATGAACTGCACCATGTGTGTGTGTTGCTAAATCCACTCCATTATGGCTAAATCCACTCCATTAAATGTTAAATTGACAACTTTCCACTTAAAACACAAAGAAGGATATTATATGTTTGCCAACATTAAAAGGTAAATTTGTCCATTTAACATAAATGGAGTGGATTTAGTCATATAGCAACACCCTGTGTGTGTGACTCTGTGTGTGTGTGTGTATAGTGGGGTTGGTTTTGCGGAGAAGAAGACCAACCAATTAGGCAATATTGAAAGCTGATCGGAAATCCCTGGAATGCCCTTACTATAATTGGAAAGGAGAATTGCCAGAGATCAAGACCGGGGGGTTATTATTCATTCTTATTTCTTTCATTACATCTCATTCTTACTGGAACCAAAGTCTATATATATACGTACATGCATACATACATACATACATATATATATATATATATATATATGATATACATGGATACATATATGCATGCAGGCATATGTGTATATGTTTTATAACTTCGCCTTTCGTCATGTGCCTCTCACCTTGAAAACTACCTCTCGCTAGTCTCTTGCCTTGAAAAGCTACCTCTCGCTTGTCTCTTTCCTTGAAAAACATCTCACCTTCCATAATTGTTCCTCTTGATTTGATGTTTGACATATAATGATACACAAACTAACGTTTAGTCAATTGTTGAAGAACACCCCTAATCCATTAAAACATTACAATCCTCGTATGTGTGCATGCATATATATCCACATAGATTTGTGTGTAAAAGCGTTGATGAGATGAGGGTACGCACGCAATGCTTGGCTTTTTTCACTTTTGATTTTCTATTTAAAGTGATACAATTCAACATTTCAACGTCACTCTCTCTATGCTCTAATCTCTAATCATCATGCATTAATTCAATTAATCACAATTTCTTTGCCTCTCAAAATTCTATGTAAATTCGGAATCAAAGAGGGAAGGCACTTACTCAAACATCCCTAAGAGAGTGAAGAAATCCATTTTGAATCAGAGAGAATGGCTTCTCACTGGAAAAAGCCTCTCTACTTTTAAGTAGGGATAAGGTCTTGTAAGCACACCACAGGGGCAGACCCTACTTTTGTAGGATTCAACTGGGTTGTTGTTGTAAAAAAAATGGCTTCGCTAGATCAAAGAAAGAACCGGTTTGAACTCCATCCCATTTCGAACTCACTGTATAATCCTCTTCTCTAAATAACCATATTTTTTGAACTCCAACCATCAATCTTAACTCGTTTGAACACGGTGATATTACTTTATTCTTTCTCTCTTTAACTAAATTGTTTTCTTCATTCACCATCGATTCATTGATTATGACTAGTAACAGAACCGCTCCTTTGAGTAGTAGTAGTAGTAGTAGTGATAAGTTAATATATTTTACGTTTACTATAGGTGTTGTCTTTTGTTCCAACCTATTCTATTCCAAAAATTCTCGTTTACCGTACCCGTACCCGATCATGTTTGCATAGTCATTCGAGTTTTACTTATATCATAACCTCCATCATCCCCACTTATACACTGTTTTTTATTTAAAATTTGAATAATAAAGCACAATTATACCACAAAATTAGAATAACTTGCATCTTCATTAGAAAATAATAAACTCATAGTGTTTGATATTAATACATAAAATTCTCATGTATACTTCTTTCAATGATAAAGCAATTCTCTCATAAAAAAGTGAGATTTACTAAACTACCAAAACTAGAGTATGATAGTGTTTTGTTTATGTAAGAATCACCATACATGTTTTCAAGAAAATCAGACTAAAAAAAGATATACTCTGTAATATGGAAAGTATTTGTTAATTCAATCTCTTAGCATTATCATGTCTTAATAAATGAGTTGTATCTCAAAAAAATCAACATTAAAAATTTATTCAATCTCTTCGTGTTCTAATGTTTTCAATAATTAATTTGTATTAGTTGATTTAATACACTGCTACGCGGCCATTCTCAATACTAAAACTCAAGTTGTACTTAGTTGCTTCATCCTCCTTTGTCTGTACTTATTTCATTATCATCAATCATTGCAGAAGAAATAAAATTATTTGGGAAAGTCATGTAAATAGTATAAATCCATGTGTATTCATGTGATATAGAAGTACAGAACGGGTACAAGATTTGATTATATACTTGAAAATATATATCTCCATGCCCCATGAAAAGAGTCATGGTTTACCGATCTACAACTTCAAAATTTTAGTAAGATACAACTATTCAATATCATCAATTATGGATCTATATCTTTATTGTTAACATTTACGGGGTATATGTTAAACTTTATTGTTAAACGTGTTTATTTAAAAAATAGAGATATAACAAAAATTGGCATCTTGTTCAAATAGAAGTCTTTTTTAAAGAAATAAGAAAGTTGTCAAAACATACTTTTTTAAGTAGGGGTGGACACGGTACGGTTCCGGTTCCGGTACCGCCACCCCGAGTAACCGGATAGTATACCGTGCCGGCCGGTACCGGTTCCGGTTCCCGGACCGGCGGTTCCGGTACCGGACCGGCCGGTTTCGCCCCCCCCCCCCCTATTTTTTTTTTAATTTTTAAATTATAAAAAATTGCAATTGTAAAATTGCAATTGTTTAAAAATTGCAATTGTTTAAGGAACGAATGCAATTGTTTCGCCCCCCACCTTTTTTTTTTAACTTTNCGAAAGTGGCGGTACCGGTACCGGTTCCCGGAACCGGTGACACGGCGACCTTGCCGGTGACGGTGGCGGGTACCGGCGGTACCGTTGCCGGTGACGGTACCGTACCGGTACCGTGTCCACCCCTATTTTTAAGGGACTGAGAAAGTTGTGAATTTGGATTTGCAAATGTTATTGGTGTTAGGATCGAATCGCCCAACACACACAGATCTTGATGAAGAAGAATGAAGAACAGAGAGAGTTTTTAGAGAGAGAAAGTAAGAGTGCGGCTAGGGTTTTCGTGGTAACACTGTGTGGGTAAACTCCACGGCGATGTGGTATATTTATATTGATAATTAACACTGTTACAGAATACACGGGAGAAATACAATGGACAGTACCGCCTAAAATTTGGGTCGGGGCGCTGCCCCGGACCCTGTTAATATATAAACGTACATTACATATTAATAATCAGGCTCCACTCCCAACAATTCTCCCACTTGGAGACTGATCAGGTAACCAAGTTAAGTACTCTCACGAACAGTGTATCACAACATCAATATCTCCTCCACACCGCAGCATTGTAAATCTCTCATCTACAAAGTCCAACTGAGGTTCTGCACAACCCCAGTTTCCCAACATCGCCACATTTCGTCAACATGTCTGCCGGGTTCTTCGCACCCTATATCTTCTCCAAGCACATGTCGCCTTCTTCCACTGCCCTACGAGTGAAGTGATATCTCCTCCGGATGTGCTTCGTCTTATTGTGATAGACGGGGTTCTTCACCAATTGTATGGCACTCTGGCTATCTGAGTATAGGATCTTCTCAGTCTGCTTCTTTCCCAACTCCTCTAGATAATCTGCGAGCCATATCATTTCTTTCCCAGCGTCTGCTATTGCCACATACTCCGCCTCTGTAGACGAAAGGGCAACACACTTCTGAAGCCTGGACATCCAGCTCACTGCTGTGCCACCTATGGTGTAAATGTATCCAGATGTGCTCTAGCTCGAGTCCACATCACCACCAAGATCAGCATCTACAAAGCCATGTAGAAGCACTTTGTTTTTGCCAAAACAAAGTGAAGTACTGGGTGTACCTCTCAAATATCTCAGAAGCCACTTCACGGCTTCCCAATGCTCTTTCCCTGGATTTGCCATATATCTGCTAACCACTCCCACTGCATGTGCTATATCAGGTCTGGTACAAACCATAGCATACATCAAACTCCCAACCGCTGAAGCATATGGTACAAGTGCCATATGATCACGCTCCTCAGTTGTCTTGGGTGACTGCCCCTTTGACAATTTAATGTGATTTGCCAAAGGGGTAGTCCTCGGTTTAGCATCACTCATCCTGAATCTGGATAAGACCTTCTCAATGTACTGCTCCTGGGATAGAATCAAAGTGCCAGCAGATCTATCCCTGGATATTCACATCCCAAGAATCTGCTTCGCTGCTCCAAGGTCCTTCATCTCAAATGCTGAAGACAGATTTGCCTTTAGATTTTTAATCTCTCTCATATTGGAACCTGCAATCAACATGTCGTCCACATACAAGAGTAGAAAGATATAAGAATCAGTGTATCTTTTGAAGAAACAACACTGATCCCTTTCACTCTTGCAAAAGCCACTCTTGATCATGAAAGAGTCAAACTTCTTGTACCACAATCTTGGTGCCTGTTTCAACCCATACAAACTCCTGTTAAGTTTGCACACCATGTGTTCCTTGCCCGGAATCACAAAGCCTTCTGGTTGATACATGTAAATTTCCTTGTCGAGTTCACCATGTAAAAATGCAGTTTTTACATCCATTTGCTCAAGATGCAAATTCTCCGCAGCAACAATACTCAACAGAATTTGGATAGTAGTTATCTTCACAACAGGAGAAAATATTTCTGTGTAATCAATACCTTTCCTTTGTGAGTATCCTTTCACCACTAACCGCGCCTTGAATCGTCTTTTGCCATCAGGTTCATTCTTGATTCTAAACACCCACTTGATCAACAAGGCTCTCTTCCCAGCAGGTAATTCTGTCAACACCCATGTTTGGTTCTTTGCAAGGGAGCTCATCTCATCATCCATGGCTTGCTCCCACTTGACTGAATCATCCACCTGCTTAGCCTCCTCAAAAGACTCCGGCTCACCCTCATCAGTGAGCAACAGATAGTGTAAGGAAGGTGAATACCTATCTGGTGCTCTGATAGTTCTGGATGATCTTCTCAACACCTGCTCGGGTGTCATCTGCTCCTCTACAGGATCTTCAGCAACAGTCTCTGGAGTTGTTTGAGTTTCTTTTCTATCATCCAACCCAACTCACACTTGCTTCGTAGACTCTGAAACCTTTTGATCTCTATCCTTGTAAAAGACAGATTCATCAAAAGTCACATCACAATTTCTCAGGATCTTCCTGCTCTTGTCATCCCAAAACCTGTATCCAAACATGTCAGAGCCATAGCCTATGAAGTAACACTTCACAGCCTTGGCATCAAGCTTATCTTGCTTCTCTGGATCAACATGAACATAAGCCGTGCAACCAAAGGTTCTCAAGTGTGAATACTTGATTTCCTTTCCGGTCCACACCTCCTCTGGAATCTTGAACCCCAAAGGAACCGATGGTCCTCTATTGATCAAGTACGCAGCCGTGCTCACCGCGTCTGCCCAGAATGTTTTGGGCAGCCCACAGTGAATCCTCATACTCCTGGCACGCTCATTCAGTGTTCTGTTCATCCTTTCTGCTATACCATTCTGCCTTGCTTTCCCGGGAACAGTTCTCATCAAGCAAATCCCCTCGGCAGCACAGAACGCTTTGAACTCTGACTTGTCATACTCTCCTCCATTGTCAGACCTCAGACATTTAATCTTCAAACCAGTCTGATTCTCAACTTCAGCTTTCCACTTCTTAAAAGTCTGAAAAACATCGGACTTATGCTTTAAGAAGTACACCCAAACCTTCCTGCTGAAATCATCAATGAAGGTGACATAGAATCTGGACCCTCCAAGTGATGAAACTGGAGATGGTCCCCAAACATCTGTATGGACCATCTCTAACTGCACTTTCTTCGGCTCTCTTGGGGTCTTTGTGAAACTGACACATTCCTGCTTGCCCATCACACAGCTTTCACAAAGTCCCAAGTCAACAGATTTCAGCCCCTCCAAAGCTCCCTTCGCAACCAGCATCTTCATTCTTTTGGCACTCATATGTCCAAGTCTGTTATGCCACAGACATGAACCAGAAGCACTCTCAGCAACAGCAGCCATGTTTACACACCCTGCAGTGGTGTATAAGGTTCCAGATTTGGTGCCACGAGCAACAATCATAGCACCCTTCACAATCTTCCACGAACCTTTCCCAAACTCTGCTGCATAGCCTGTGCTATCCAACTGACCCACAGAGATCAGATTCTTCTTGAGACCAGGAATGTATCTTACATCTTCTAATGTCCACTGGTTTCCAGATGGGGTCTTTATGCAAACATCTCCTCTTCCTTCAATCTCCAAGGACTTATTGTCCGCAAGGTACACTTTTCCAAAATGTCCAGGTTTGAAATTTTGAAATAACTCTTTACTTGGAGATGAGTGAAAAGATGCTCCAGAATCCAAGATCCAGGATTCTACTGGGCTGTCTACACTGAGGATAAGAGCATCCCCAATATCTTCTGCCGAATTTACGGAATCATTGTCATCTCCAGACTTGTGATTCTGCTTCTTCTTTGGTTTCGAATAGCTAGTCCGCAAGTGCCCCTTCTCTCCACAATTCCAATAAGTCACGTTGGATTTGCCAGGAGACTTTCCTCTGTTCTTCGATTTTGATCGGCCATGATGACTATGACCCTTCGTCTGGTTTCTCCCCCTTCGGTCAACGCTGAGAGCCCTGCCCGATGAATCTCCCACTTCACTTTTGCGAATGCTTTCGCTAAGAACAACATCACGGATTTCATCGAACTTCAACTTCTCAGAACCACGGGAACTGCTAATCGCAGCAACAACAGTATCCCATGACTCGGGCAGAGATGACATCAAAATCAACGCCTTAATTTCATCTTCGAAATTAATCTCCACAGAACTCAGTTGACTCACAATCATATTAAATTCATTAATATGTTCAGCCACAGATCCACTTTCAGTCATCTGTAAATTGAATAATCTGCGCATCAAATATACCTTGTTCATCGCGGATGGCTTTTCGTACATATTTGATAGCGCCTTCAACAGATCGGCCATGGTCTTCTCCTTCACGATTTTGAACGCCACATTCCTGGACAAAGTCAACCGGATCAACCCAAGGGCCTGCCGATCCTTCAGCTTCCACGCTTCCTCCGTCATGGAATCCAGCTTCACCCCCAACAAAGGTAGGTGAAGATCTTTCTGGTACAGGTAATATTTGATCTGCATCTTCCAGAAACCGAAATCGGATCCATCAAACTTCTCGATCGCGATCTTCGAGCTCTCCATCTTCAGTTATCGTGTTGATTCTCCAAGCTTCGATACCAGTTGTTAGGATCGAATCGCCCAACACACACAGATCTTGATGAAGAAGAATGAAGAACAGAGAGAGTTTTTAGAGAGAGAAAGTAAGAGTGCGGCTAGGGTTTTCGTGGTAACACCGCGTGGGTAAACTCCACGGCGATGTGGTATATTTATATTGATAATTAACACTATTACAGAATACACGGGAGAAATACAATGGACAGTACCGCCTAAAATTTGGGCCGGGGCGCTGCCCCGGACCCTATTAATATATAAACGTACATTACATATTAATAATCAGGCTCCACTCCCAACAATTGGTAGCGCCAAACATTGTGATGAGATGAGGATTTGAACATGATCTGTTCTATAGGTTGTACCTCCAAATCCTTTATTCTGAGGAGATAACTAAGAAAGTCTATTGAGCTCTCTAGTTTTTTATATATTGAATATCAAATGTTTGGGCATTTGGCCCACTTAATCCTAGAGTTAAATATTAGAGCATGTAAGATGACATTTTGTTAAAAACATTTTGAAACTATTATGAATAACGAAAGTCTTATGATCTAGAGGGTGAAATTCTTTATCGTTTAATTAGCATGTCCTTAGAGAGGTTTTAATTGTTGAATCTGAAAAAAGCTTCATGATAGTGAATGGTTTGAAGATGATAAGGCTTTACTAACTGTTAAGTCTTAATTATTGTTGCAACTTCGGAAAATTTTTTCTAAATTGAAGTTAGTCAAAAACATTTTGAAGTCTATAATGTGAGAAGGTAGCTAGAACAATAGTTTATTCATTTTTATAAAATTTGACTATTTGCTTTGTAGAATCTTGATTGTGTATGGGTGCAACCAAAAAAAATGCGACGAAGACAGTAATCATATAATAAAAGTCAAAGCCAAAAGGCGAAGGCGCGATATCATTTGTTCATGATTAATTCATCCCCAAAACTCAAAACCTCAAAGGTTGCACTGTGTTCCTTATTTGCAAAAGTAAGACTATAAGGATAAAAGCAGTGAATTACCGTTTCTGAAGACACACGGGAATCATTTGTAGAAGCACCCATTGAGCTTGTTTCTGTAAGAGAGAAATTGCACACACATGCATACATAAGAATACATATGACATCCTAGCAAAAGGTAGCATACATCGAATAGATAAATCAATAAATAAATGCTACCTCAAAACTTTGATCATCAATTAAATAAAAATTACATTGTAGTTTTATTGCATCCAATTTGCATGACCTCTCAAAAATCAATTTCATTGCATTAATATGTAATGCACTTATAATAAAATTTATGATTTGACTCAATAAAGTCAAACAGGAGGGAGGTAATAAATAAATAAGTTAATAAGTAAATAAATGGAAGATGTTCCTCGCCCCTACTGCAACCGCAGTCACTCCAAATCAAGATTCGGGATATGTGGGGAGGGGGTTGAAGCAAATCTGTATCACACAGCTAGAAGAAAGCATAGCCAGCATTCTTGCTAGTACTAAAATTGTTAACCAAAATATAAAGTATTGAAAAAGGGGCAAACTAAGAAACAAGGACACCTGATAAATTGCAGTAGGAAGATGAAGAAGAACCGGAATCGGCGACTCGTCTGGAGTCCAAACCGTAGATGAACAAAGAGGGGTCTTCTGGCTTGGGTTGATTTGGGAAAGGAACGAATCCATTATTAGAATTGGGGTTTGGAGAGAAGTCCAGATGCGAAGAGGAACACGAAGCTGAATCGAGCTGAACCTTCGAAGGCGAGATGGACATGAAAGTTCTGTGGAATTTTTCGGTAGAGCCGGTAGAGGTATCCTTTCGCTGTTGTTCAAGCTAGCCGGGCGTTGTGGTTTTGGGAATGTAAGACGTACTTAAGGCCTGTTTGGTTAGGGGGAGGGGAGAGGAAGGATTGAAGGAAACAACAACAATAACATCCCAGTTGAATCCCACTACAGTAAGGTCTGGGAGGGTGTGTGTACACAGACCTTGCCCCTACTCAGAAGTAGGAAGGCTGTTTCCAAAAGACTCCCGGCTCAACCTGCACAAAATTATGGAAGGGAACATAGTATAGTACGGGTAAAACACCAAGTACAAGCAACAAGTACAACTAATAGCAAAAGATTCCAAACAAACACAACACACTACAAACAACCTCTACAGCACCGAGCTCCTATCCAGCTACTCTAATCCTAGTTCTCCAAAGGTTCTTATCTAAGGTCATATCCTCAGTTAGGGTGAGAAGGATTGAAGGAAATGATGGGGGAAAATTATTATTTACCTTTAGGCGTGTTCGGGTAATGTATGTACTGGGTTTGTGCTCTATAAATAGCACTCTTAAAGTTTTAAAATACTCTAAATAGCAGTGCTATATGTTTCTATTGGTGAGCTTTGTAGTGTAGTGTGGTGAGCTTAGTGTCATTTCACCGAAGCATGTCATCTCACCGTAAAATGTCATCTGACTGGAGTCAATCTCATATATATACACACACACACACACAACTATACAAGCCAGGGGATCCAGGTGGAGCCAACTGTGCTATCCAAGCCAGCACCCGACTTTGATCAACACTGGCCAACGCCAAGTTAAGGCCACCTTGGCCCAAACCATCCTGATTTTTAAGGGTCTAACATACCTCCCCCACCAGGAGAGCCCGACGTCCTCGTCGGAGGTTGTGAGGCAGCATCACAACCACGCCAATACTCCTCGATTTTGGCTTCGAATTGCCACAACTTCACATCTCTCACCCAACTTGAGTCTTCTTTGGAATCACCTTCCCATCGCACAAGGTATTCCGTCCGTCGATTCTTTTTGCTTTGCCCTTTGATTTTATGCTCCCAAATCTTTTCAATGCATTTGTCAAATTGTCCGTGAATTGTTGGAGGAGCATGCTTAAGTTGTTGCCTTGAAGCGTCAAACTCTTCCTTATTAAACCTCTTCAAAAAACTGACATGAAAAGTAGGGTGGACTTTCAACCGTTCAAAGAGTTTTAAAGTAGGGTGAACTTTCAACCATTCAGTCAGATGACACCTTATGATGAGATGAAATGCTTTGGTGGGATGACACCAAGCTCACCACATTATACTACAAAGCTCACCAATGGACAATCCAAAGCTCACCTGGATATAAAGCAAAGCTCACCACTTCGAACACCAAAACTCACCTTTTTTAAATTTGGAAAATTAAAAAATTAATTAAAAATAAAAGAGCAACACCGGCTGTGACGGAGAAGCGACAACACCTGGCGGCGGCAGGCGGTCAATGGTCAAAATCTAGTCAGCACCCCCTCTTTTGATTTTATTTTTAAAAAAAATTCAAAGTGTTGAAAAAATATGGTGAGCTTTGCCTTACAGTTTGGTGAGCTTTGTAGTTGTCCTTGTTGAGCGTTGCAGTGACCAGTGGTGAGCTTTGCGTCATCTGACCGTAGCATGACCGTAGCATGTCATCTCACTGTAAGGTGTCATTTGACTGGAGTCGATCCCGATATATACATATACATATGTGTGTGTGTGTTTGTGAGTGTGTGTGTGCGTGTGTGTGTGTATACATACATACATACATACATACATACATACATACATACATACATACATATACATACATACATACATACATACATACATACATACATACATACATACATACATACATACATACATACATACATACATAGTTATATGACATCTTTATATGTAAAACATACTTGTAGACACATACAGTAGTGTTTAATTCCTATTAGCATATCGAGGTTATGTGGAAAAGAATATATTTCAAAAAATAATAAAAATATTAAGGGGTACGGGTACCAAATTACAATTAAGTAAATGTATTAAAAGTACATATATACTTCGTAGTTCAATTTGACTTTGAAATTAGAACCGAATATGAATATACTCGATATCCGGCCAATATCCGATAGATGCTGATACAGTTTTAATTTTTAACATTCGTCAAAGATCCGTACTCAAATTTGATATTCGGTAAAATTAAACATATGTTGTTTGCACCCCTAATTTCCATGTTTTTGTGTTTTGGGTTTCATTACGAGATCTGAAATTTTTGTGCCTTCGTTGGTGTCCTTTTGCTCCATCTTATCGTGCATTGGCCAATTCTCTAGATCCACAAAAAACAAAAAAATGAAAGAAAAAATTACAATGAGAGTGGTGATGACAAGACCACTGATACGTAATATCTGGAAGTGAAGATGAGGCATATTGCAAGGGATGAGAGAAATGGGGTGGTTAGGGTACGTTGTGTAGTAATTCTGAGTGATCTAGGGGTATAAAAGTATTTTGGATCTAGTTCTATTTCCGTTTTAGGAAACAAGAAGAAACAAATGGAGTTCTTTAATAAAGAAAGTGAGAATAGTGATTTGGGACATAGAGAGCATTTGAATTTGTATTTGTATTTGACTAATGCGAATAAAAATCATTATATTTGAATACAAATCACGAATCGAGTTAAAAGTATTTAACTTGTATAATCCGCACTCGTAACACAAATAGTAGGCCCTACGAGTCTCGCGTACGACTCGAGTTCTATTTCTTTAATGGACATGGGTTAGAATATCAGCTTTGATCCAAATCCGACTCATTCAGAGACTTTTAATTATACATTCAACAATACCACATAATAGCATTTTCTTAAAGAGTTGCATGAATAAACTCTACACATGGTCTTCTAAAAATGGATATATAATTATCAAACTTTCATAACTTGCGAAACAATCAATGTGGTCAAAGAATCATTGCATAATTAGTCTTTTCTTTACGTTAAAACATGAAGTCCACAAAATGCACACACACTATGCAAAAATGTGAAACATGTAACCAAATAAACAAGCTAATTTAACAAAAATTGCCATCATCTTTGTGATTAAAAGTAGAGAAGAGTCTTCTTCCAACTCTTATACTACACGACACTGTCCGAGAACAAAGCTACTTGAAGAATAAGATAATATCAAGCTCATCGAGAATATTGTACTACTATTAAAAAAGATCACTATAAAAAATGAAGTTTGTGTGACATTAAAACTAATAAATGGAAGATATGGTACTGCAATTCAAGATTACACATCACCATTAAAACTCTAGATCAGTTTTTTTTAGAGGTGTAAACGGATATTAACCGGATTGGATGTGCCATTACCAAACCCGTATCCGTTTATTTTTGTCGGATATCGAATTCGGATACGGATCTTGACGGATACTGAAAATCAAAACCGCATCTGCATCCTTCGGATATCGGATATATCCGTATCTGTTTCCAATTTTTAAAATCAAATTAAACAATACTTTAATTTTAAATTAAATTAAAGTCAAACTATTATTATATCAACTATAATTTGTGTTGGGATAATTATTTTCTTTGTTTTCATGATTTAAGATATTCTACGATAACTTGATATGATAAAAAAGATATACACATCACAGATATACACATATTTTTATATGTCTCTACATATTTTTATGTGTCTACACATTTATTTTGTATATAAAATGTCTTATATTTTGAAATATCAATAAAGAAACAAAATATAAACATAAAAAAATTAGGAAAAACTATATATAACGGATCGGATATTCGGATAAACGGTTAGTTAAACGGATGCATATTCGGATCAGATTTTAAACGGATCGGATTTACAATTACCAAATCCGTATCCGTTTAGTAATCGGATATCCCTAATCGGATACGGATAATATCCGTTTAAAACGGATGCGGATATTTCCTCTTTAAACGGATACGGATGCGGACGATAATCAGATTTTCGGTTATCCGTTGACAGCCCTAGTTTTTTTTATAATTACATATTTGACATCTTTCCATAATATTCTTGTGTTCTGCACACTTCACGTTTTTTATAAGAAAAGACTACTTATTCAATTGTTCTTTGTCCATATAGACTATTTCACAATTATTCAATAGTTTTTTGACCATGAGGAGTATTTATGCTTATAATTCTTATCTAAGTATGTGCTTCTCTATGTTTATAAGTTGATCAAAACTGCTTATAAATTATTTTTAACTTATAAGTCAACAGATGATGGTTTCTCTGTACTCTTAAGTTGCTTATAAGTCAGAAAAAATAAATAGGTCTTACTTATCTTTAAGACAACTTTTTTCGTTTCTCCATTTTGACCAAATTACTTACAAAACTATCTCTCACCTATTACGAATATCCCCAAATAACTTATATATCAATTAAGTCATTTTATAGAGCTGGCAAATCGGTCGGTCAAATCGGGTTCGGGTACGGTCAATTTGAGTTTGGGTTATTTCAAGTTCAGGTCAATCCGAGTTCGGGTTGAGAACTATATGTTCATGATCCAGTGTTATCGAGTTCGGATCAACCCAATGAGTTATGACTTTGGTTTTTTTTAAATTCACATTAACACTTACATTTTCTATTTGATAAATTTAAAATATAAAAAAAATGTATTAAATCTATTAGATTATTTTATTTTAAACTCTTAAGTAATTTTTAAATATATAAATTAATATAAGGAATTTAAAAAATGATTAAGTTTTGTAAAAAAGTAAGATAATTATGCAATTTTATTAAAATTTTGTCTGAAAATATAAATTTATACACTAAAAACGAGTAGTACAGTGTATGATTTTGAAAAACTCTTACTTTAGCAGGTTGGTCAGGTCGAGTTCGGGTTCGGTCGGATTTGACCCATTTTTATTAAGTCATTTCGAGTTTGGTCTACTTCGGGTTCAGACACCAAAACCTTTGTTCAAAACCCATTGTTTTTAAGTCGGGTTTCGGGTCAAAAACAAGTCGGATTATTTTTTACCAGGTCTATCATTTTGTCTACACGAAAATTTTTTAACTTATAATGAGCTTATAAGTCAAAAAGTTACAGGTTATAAGTCAATAAGCACCGACAAGAAACAACCCCTTAAATGATGAAGTTAAATGCAAAATATAATGTCAAACCAAGCCTTGGACTCAATTTGGAATGGGAAGTGAAAACCACGGAAACCATCACCCCATTTGTTAGAAAGTAATTGCATGCAACACAGTATAATCCCAACTCCATTAGAGTATGGGGATCGAGTTGAACGCAGCCTTACCTTGTAAAAACTGAGATTCTGTTACCACTAGACCGTTGATGATTTGTGGGAGTTAGACCTGATCACGGATCCGGGTATCCGGCCCGCCCGCAAAATAGCGGGCTTGGGCTTGACATTTTAGGGTACGGGCCGGGCTTGGGCCTTAAAAATGGCGGCCCGAAGATTTTAGGGCCGGACTCGGGTTTATGCTCAAGCCCACGGGCCGGCCCGGCCCGAATAAATTAAAATATTTATTATTAATATAATTATAATAAAATAACAATAACAACATTAATAATAATAATAAAGAACAAATCTATTTCAAATTATTATAAACACACATACATACTTCTATGGAGAGAAAAAATAAACTATAAGTTTATATAATAAAATGAATACGTCTTTACTACTCCGTATTGTTTGCAACATATCACACATTGATTATGACATTCCAATAGGTAATACTCCCTCCGTCCCATGAAACATGGGATGTTTTGCATTTTGAAGAAATTTAAAAGAGTGTATTTTGGTATTGAATTTCCAAAAATGTCCTTTGATGTGATGGGTAAAAGTAGGATTTGATGGTAGATCATTAGTAAAAAGGTATGATGTGATAGGTAGAGTGTGAAAAAGTAACTTTTTAATAGAAATGAGAAGTGTTTTATAGGACGGATGAAAAAAGAAAAGAGAAAAATTTTATGGGACGGAAGGAGTATTTTGTACTCCATTCATAGTATCAATATCAAACAAAATATATTTATATATTAATTTTTCTTTCATTACTCATAATAATTTTTATATCAAATATCTAATATATTAACTTGTTACTTTATTTATAAAAAAATTATTTTTTAAATTTTTTAAAAGTTTTTTTCGGTTGGGCCGGGCCGGCCCGAAGCCCGTGAGTAACCATGCGGGCCGGGCTCGGGCTTCAATTGTTAGGCCCGTTATACGGGCCGGGCCGGGCTCAGGCCTAGGAAATTCTCGTAAAGTAGTGTCTCGGCCCGACCCGAAACCCGGCCAACACTTTGATCAGGTCTAGTGGGATTGTGGGAATGCAACCTATACTATGCAAAATTTCCATGAATAGGAAACCAATTAAGTTCAATATTACATTTGGAATTAATTAATCCATTATTAAGACGGAGCTAAAACATCATAAAAAATGACTCCATTAGCTCTGATCCATTGATAACGAACCAATATAAAATAATCTTTGAGGGGAGTAATTCATTTATAGAAAAGTATTGGGATTCAATTTCGTCCTCAAAGCCACTAGGCATAGTAGTATAGTACAAACTTTAAAGGGAAATCAAAACCTCCAGGTTTCAGCAGAACCATTAAATCTTTTTAATGGTCTGCAATTACAAGTAGTTAGTTTGAACCATTAACCTGGCCAAGAATGCCAGCCAAGTGTTTTGAATTGTCTTGGTGACATTTCGGACACACCAATTTCCCTTGCAGCTCTTCACCGAGGAATGCACAATGATTCTCCAACACTATAGACTTCTTGCTTCAAGTCAAGTGTAAAACATAGTTCTTGAGCATCTGACAATGCGAAAATATTAAGTAAAATAACTGCAAGAGTTCTTCTCAAGCCACTGCACAAGCTAATTGTGTAGCATTTGCATTATATAGAACTCCCAATTATCTTGCAATAATTATATACATGTATGTGAGAGAGATAGAGAGAGAGAGGGAGGGAGGATATTTATTCAACTCCTGCCGCTTGATGCTTTCCTTCATTACTGCCTCCATCAACTTTGCTCTCCTGGCCACAATACTTTGTTCTTCCTCGACCTGTATATGCCCCATACAACTCAGTCTATTAAGGTGGCAAGAAACTCAGTCTATAGATATACATACATAAATAGAAAGACTATGAACCAGAAACTCGTCTTGAGTGTATTAAGAAAGGGAAACTCGAGACAATAAAAAAAGGAAAGAGAATGTTGAACCTGCTTTTGCACATTCTTCATTGTTTGATAATCTTCTTCCTCCATAGTGATCTGGCTAACTAGATGAGCAAGCTTATCCTCAAGATTCCTCTTGGCTAGTTTATTGGGCTTATCTGAATCTGTATTTATTTATTTCCAAGAAAATCTTGTCAGCATTAATGAGATATTAAAATTTAAAATATCCCCCCCAATCCCACACTTCAGTGCAACTGTGGTGTGGTCTATTCAGTATTTCAGTTGATAACTTTTTAAACCTTTTGTAACCAAATGTTTTCCACAAGAGCAAATGCAAAGAATAGTTGTTATCTTTGTGCATAACCCATACCAGAGTTTGATTTTCTCTTGCTGAAAGCTGAACCTATTGCCTCGTAGAATTTCCTGTTTGAGGGAGCAGAAAGCAGTTAATCTTCTCCAAGTAAAACCAGAGAGATCCAAAAAAAAAATATTCGAGCACATGACACACCAATAGACAATACACTTGTTTGCAGATATTTGAAGCCTATATTTGATGCAACCCATCTCAAACACATAACTGATCTTATCCATCTGAAACTCTCCCCCATAATTTTCGACTCACACATCTACATTTTAAAACCAACATACTGGAGAGCTTAAACATACTTGCTTTTGATACAACTTTTTACCAAACAGTCAGTAACATATCGAACCAAAGTAAGATCATAATTGAGGGCACAATCATTTATTTACTACTTGTACAACTAGATACACGCAAAAAAGGTACCTACCTAATTTCTGTTTTGAGCTCAACCATCCTTTTTATGAAATCCTCTCTGTGCATGTACCAGTAAAGACACCAATGAATTACTCAGTTGTAATGTAATATAGGCATATGATCATCACGCGATGCTTTGAGAATCACTTTATAATGGCAACCAAAGAATAATACAGAGGAAGCAAAAGGTTCATTTATGCTTACCTTGATGTGCTTTCTTCATCCTTTGCAAGACTCGTATGACATTATTCAGCATAAATGAATGTTAGTTGCGAAAACAAAATCTTTCAATGACTAGGCAGATATCCCCAGAAAATAACAGTTAATGTACCTTAAGAGTGTTTAGACTAGAACCAATGGCTGATATCTCTTCTTGGGTAGAAGCAATCCGTATCTATAACCAATTAAACAATAGCTTAAAACTACTTGAAACCTTAAAATTTTTTTAGAATAACCTCAAGTATCATTCTAGATGTCAGTTTCCCAATTGACATGAAATTACGGTAATTGGAACATTGATTAACCTCGAGAGTTTGAATTGAAGCCCCGCTCATGCCCAATTCTACTTCATTTCCTTTTAGCTCTTGTTCAATTGATTCCTTGACCTGCTTAGCTTCTTCAAGGTTCGCATGAGCAGCATCTATCTCAGATAGAAGCTCTCCGATTCGGTTCTTCAGATTCGCGATTCTCCTCTCTGCGAGCACAGAAGCATATGCACATACAACTCAGTCCAAGTAAAATATTTCCATTCACGTTTACTTCCAGGAAATATGTCAAATGAAAGTTCTAATATGGAACTTATTTAAAAAATCACCTCCTTGAGATTTTTCGGATGCGAAGTCTCGAATTAGGGTTAGCAGTTGTTTCTGCGAATCGCAACCAGCCATCTTCTCTCATGTAAAATTTGAGCTCCAAACTCCTGACTTAGGGGTTTCTATTACTCCGTATTTATTTATAGATTGACACGTGGTGGTCAAAATTCCAACCACCCCGGTATATGTTACAACCGAATGTACCTAGAGATAGGTAAATTCGGGTAGTACTCATTTTGAAGAAGGTTAGTACTTATTCTTGCACAAACATAACTATTTATTTAAAAGGAAAAATTATCTCAAATAATCCCACCTTTTAGTGCTCTTTCAAAAATAATTCTACTTTTCACTCTCACCAGAAATAATACCACCTTTCCGCATATGTGCGAGTTTTGGGTCGCCGTTAAAAAACTAACGGTCACTTAACGGAAATTTTGAAAAATGCCCGTTTTTCGCAAATAAATGAAAGGTGGATTATTTTAGGTAAATTCTCCCTTTTTCGTTTTTTAATTTCTTTAAATGTATTTTTATTTTATTTTTTTGGAAAAAATACCAAATTTAAGTGTTTTTAGAGTGAAACTAATTGTTTTTTTTCAATAACCAATAATATGGTAATAATTAAAAAATAAATTATTCTACACAATAGAGCTAATTTATTAACTTCGTAACTAACTACTCCCTCCGTTTGGAAAAAGTGTTCCTCTTTTAACTTTGTGTAAAAATAAAGAATTATTAAATTGTAGTTGACTTCCAATTTTGCCCTTCATGTGATAGGTAAAAGTAAGATGTGATGGATAGATTATTAGAGATAAAGTATGATGTGATAGGTAGGGTATGAAAAAATAAGGTTAAAAGTGGTTTTTTAATAGAAAGTGGAAGTATTTTGTTGGAAGGGAAAAAATGAAAGAGAAAGTGTTTTTGATAACGGAGGGAGTACATTTTTTTGTAAGTTGCATTTATTGTATTTTTCTTGAGCTGCACCTCAAATTATTTTTTGATACTACATAATTATTATTTCTTAAAAAAATGGCACTACAAAACTTATGAATATTTTTTGATAGTTCTATATAAATACTTTTTGTGAAACAACATTACAATAGTTGTGAAAATAACACAACAATTTTTTTTCTCTAAAATAGAACTTTTATTTTTATAACTCACTACATTTTCTGATGTATTACAATTTTCCATGAACACTCTGAAATATTTATTAATAATCTTATATTGCAATAAAATTTTCTTTCTAAAATGGAACTACCTAATTTGTGATTTTTTTATTAATTCAATACAAATTTTTCCCCAAAATAGTAATTCAAAACTTGTGAAAATGGCACAATATTTTTTTCTCCGAAACGGAACCCATAAATTTTATAAATCACTACAATTTTTTTTATTGTAATTTCTTTCTTGATCGATACTCTGAATTATTTTTGATAATTCAATACTATATTTTTCCCAAAACAATTAACAAAATTTGTTAATCGTTAGACAAATCTCTAATGTTTGTCTGTAAAGTAGTGGCAACCTTCGCCCCTCGATCTTCCTTCTCTAATGTTTTCAACCAATTTTCGCCACCATCACTCATCGTCATCCTCGCTGCTCCACTGTCTTCGTCTTCGCTGCTCCATGTCTTTCGACTACGGTGGCCCGACCTGACAAACAAAGGAGCGGCTTCAACTCTAGCTGCTTCCGTTCCATTAATTTCTTTTTCCCAAATTAGCCAATTTTATCCCATTCCAGGTACAACCTGATGTACGATATAATTTGCCCCCCATCCCGTTCTTAAAAATGAGTAAATATCTCCTATTTCCTAATCCCCTAATAATAATATAATAATTATATATATATATATATATATATATATGGATTGACTCCAGTGAGATGACACCTTATGTTGCGATGACATACTTCGGTCAGATGATGCAAAGCTCACCACTGCCCACTGCAAAGCTCACCAAGCACAACTACAAAGCTCACCAAACTGTAAGGCAAAGCTCACCATATTTTTTTCAACACTTTGAATTTTTTTTGAAAAAATAAAATCAAAGGAAGGGGTGCTGGTAGGATACCCCATAAACATACATTTGAGACTACGAGGGTGGAATTTATTGGGAGGGCGTTGAATGTTACGCACAAAACAGAGGCACCCAAACACTCGGAGGTGAGACAAGTCTGGAGGTTTTTAAGAAAGTAGTTCAAAGGGAGATTTACCTTGTAAAAGTGGAGTGGGTGTACGATTTATGAGATAAACCGTTGTACGAACGCATTCCCCCAAAACTCAAGAGGTAAAGAAGCCTGAAACATTAAAGATCTTGCAACATTTAGAATATGACGATCCTTACGCTCAACCCGACCGTTTTGCTGTGGAGTATTGACACAAGAGGTTTGAACAAGAACTCCTTTACTGGCAAAAAATTCACGAAGGGGCCGGTTGAGAAACTCAGTACCGTTGTCAGAACGAACAACTTTAATGATTTTATTGTATAGAGTATGTATAAGAGAGAAAAATGGTTTCAAGCAACTACTAACTTCACTTTTCTCAATAAGTAGAAAAACCCAAACAGCTTGAGAGAAATCATCCACAATAGTAAGGAAGTAATGAGACCCAGTAGAAATGCAGGGGGAGTATGGTCCCCATAAATCACAATGAATTAAGTCAAACAATTGTTCTGCTATATTAATACTGGGGTAAAATGAGAACGAGTCTGTTTGGAAAAGAAACAAATATCACATGACTGAAACTTTTTAATATCACTAGTGCTTTTATTAAATGGAGGAAAAGATAAAACTTGAGGAGACGGATGGCCAAGACGCTGATGCAACAAGGAGACGGACTCGGCTTTGAAAGCCTGGGCTTGAGATGGAAAGACATAGACTCCGTTGCGTGCTTCACATTGACCAATCCGCGTCTTCGTAGTGCGATCCTGTATCACACAAAAAATGGTCATCAAAGAAAACATGACAGTTATGTGAGTTTACAAGGCAACTAACAGAAATCAAATAGCACTTCAAATTAGGAACATATAAAACATTGTGCAAGGTAAGAGACAGAGACACTTGCACACAGCCACACAAAGTGGACACAACATGAGTTCCATCCGACAAGCTAATAGTGTATGGAGACCGTGGAACAACATCGGTCAAGCAAGATAATAAACTGGTCATATGATGAGAGGCTCCACTATCCACCAACCACTCGCATGAAACAGTGACGGACATACCTTGGAATTTGTCTGACATGGAAGGGGTGGAATCAAGCATGGAGAATAGGCGTGCTACTTGATCTAAAGACATGGCGGAGAGGGAGCTTGGAACATCAGTGACAGCATTGGCCGTGGAGGTTCCTGCCGAGGGCGCTGGACTGCCGGACTGCCCAGCAGTGGGGAGTGGCAGCTGGGCAGAGGTGCGGCCACCACGGCTGTTGCGTCCTCCCCCTCGGTTAGATGAAGTGCGACCACGTCCGCGACCCGAAGACGGAAACCCAATAATCAAGTAGCACCGATCTGCTGTATGTCCTTGTTTACCACAATGAGTGCACTGGTACGTGTTAGGCACGGTGCGGGGAGCGGAAAACGCCATAGCGTTCGTATGATCATCCCGAGCACGGACAACGCTACAGTGACGCTCCTCTTGGGTAACAAGGTAGAAGGCCGTGTTTAAATCTGCAAGAGGTTGAGACCCCAAAATTTTGTCCACAAAGCGTACCAAACTGTTCATCATCTAACCCCAACAAAAATTTTCTTGTTTTCGCCTTCTCCGAATTTGCCCTCAAAGTAGCTGCAGCTTGACATGTACAACCGCACGTGGGATCCTCGACCCCATACAATTTGTTCCGTAAAGTGACAAACTGATTGTAGTACACGACCACCGTTTGCCCTTTTTGCCTAAGATTCTGCAACTCATTCTCCAATTGATAAATCCGAGGCTCGTTTATGGTACTATAACGAGTTTTCAGATCTAACCACAACTCGTGAACCATGGTATGAGAAACAATACTAGGCTGTATAATTTCATCAACACTATTAAAAATCCAACTACAAATTGTGGAATTATTAGCTTCCCACGCTTCTAATTCCGCAGGATCCGTAGGCTTTGGCATTCCCGTAAGAGACAAAAACCCCGCCTTACTACGTCTCTTCAAAGCATTAACAATTGTTTTCTCCCAAGTATCAAAAATTTCTCCCTTCAACACATGCTTTGTCAGAGTATTACCTGGGCCTTCAGACGGATGAAGATAATATTCTGACGATGGATCATGAATCAACCGAGTTTTCTTGGTCGTAGACGCCATCTCAACAAATCAACAAAAGGAACAAGACACTGGAGTAACACGACACTCCCAAACTGGAGGGCTTCGACGGAGGGCTTCTTCGCCGGAAAAGGGAGCACGACGCCGGCCTAGGGTTCAGCCATTGAAGACGTCGGAGAACAGGGACGCATGAGAGGCCTAGGGTTAGGCTCCGATACCCTGTGTGTGTGTATGTATGTGTGTGTGTGTGTAATATACAGATATAAGGGGGTTAACTTCGATGCTTCTCCGTTTAACTTTTACTACTCTACGTTTGTTTCTGTACTATTTTCCGTTTATTTATTTTTCTAGTTACGCAGATAAATGCTATTGGTCATGCATACTCGACGCCAACTGCCTCACGATATCAGTGTCTTCCTACCTCAGCTATTAAGGCTCCATTTCATTCAATTTACTTTTTCTAATCTGATCTAATTTTTTGTAGTTCTGATCTGATCTAATTAATTATGGTTTGATTTAAAATTCAAATCAATAATTTGATCTGACTTTATAATAATTTTTGAAAATTGTAATGATAATTCATATTACAATATAATCAATTTTTTTTTTTATTTTATGATTATTTTTTTAATGAAATAAAATTAGTTCATTCATATATTCTAATAATCATTCATATTATAATATAATTATATAATGTAATACTCCCTCCGTCCCTGAGTGTTTGTCCACTTTCATTTTTGCACACCATCCAATGCACTTCTTTAATCCATCTTATCTTGTAATTTTTATATTAAAAAATTATAAAAATTATATATTAATAATCTATATGTTAAGACGAATCAAACAAGATCACACATGACTATTTTTAGGCTTACACATTGAGAGAATTTGATGAGTCAAAGTGCTTAGATGAACAGTTTCAAAAGTCAAAAGTGGACAAATACTCAGGGACGGACCAAGTAATATTTTTCCATTCATACTTTATAATGTAGTAACTTTTGAAACTCAAATTACATGTAACAATAAAAATGTCTTTTAAAAGTAGAATTAGATTGACATTGTCAATGTATTTTAAAAATAATTATTCTGACGTTTAATAATTAAGGACTACTTTCTCAGTTTTCTATTTAACTTGTTTCTAAAGTTTATTCTTTTTCATTTTTAAATTTTTTTTTGCTTCATATCATTTTATTTTTCTGTACATAAATTATTATCGCACAAAAGTTTCATTTTCTTTCTTCTTATATTTTTTTCAAAAGAAATTAAACTTATTTTTTGAAAGAGTCGTAATAAGAATACTAATAAAAATAGTAGCTATAATAATAATAACAATGCTAATAATAATAGTAATAATAATAAATAGTAATAATAATAATAGAAATAATAATAATAGAAACATTTATAATAAAAGCAGTAATAATTATAGAAATGGTAATAATAGTAATTATAATAGTAATATTAATAACTTTAATAATAATAATAATAATAATACTAATAATAGCAATAAAAATAATCATATAAATAATAATAATAGAAATAATAATAATAGTAATATTAATAATAATATCAATAACAATAGTAATCATAATAATAACAATAGTAATAATAATTATAATAACAATAGTATTAATAATTATACTCATAATAATAATAGTGATATTAATAATAATAAAAATAGTAACAACAACAATAATAGTAATAATAATAATAGAAATAATAATAATGGCAATAATATCAATAATAATAGTAATAACAGTGAGGTTCTAGTGACACTCACGTTTGGTGACACTGGCGGTGCCACTATCATTTTGGGCACTTCCGATGTTTTGTTCATAAAATTGACAATTCCTACCTTCTAATGCACTCCCTACTCCTGTCCCCTGCACCCCACCCTACCCCACTGTAAGCCCCCCACAAAATGTGTGGCTATTATGCAATGCGTAATAGCCACACATTTTGTGTGGGCTTACGGCAGGATTGGGCTGGGGTGCAGGGCTGGGGGTGCACTGTAATCTGGTGTCACTAGAATCCTACTGTAGTACGCCGTAGTAATACTAACAACAATAATAATAAATATAATAATAATAGTAATAATAAGAATGGTGACAATAATAATATTATTAATATTAATAGCAGTAATAATAATAAAACTAGTAATAATAATTGTAATCATAACAGTAATAGTAATAATAATACTAATAATAATGGTAATAATAGTAATAGTAATAATAATAATATTAATTTTGTTTAGATCTGGCTTGATCTGGTCTAACCTGATTTGATTTGATTGGATCTGATCATATATGATTGTAATAAGAATAAGTAATAAACAGAAATAATAAATTGAAGGAACACTGCCTAGCTACTAAACCTAATTTTAGTTTTATTAATGCTAAAAAAAAGCAAAATTAACCCTAAAGTGTTCATGACGATGAAAGAAGTTCATATCAGTCGAGTTTTGCCTATTGCTGCCAGGAAGGTTCTCTCCCAGCCGCTAGCTCTTTCTCTTCGGCGCTTTTGTTGCTTGTAGCCGAGGAGGTTTTCTTCTTCTTCTCTTCGTATGTTTTCCAGTTTTTCGGCGTGTTGAAAATTTGCAATTTGCTTCACTTTTCTAGAAGATTGAACTCTTGTATCATGATTGTGGATTTCAACAGCACAAAATATTTCTTTTCTTTCTCTGAGTTGTGTCGCTAATTTGGATCTGTTTTTATAAGGTATTTCTAGGCTAATTATTTTTCCAACATTGCCGAGTGAAAAGACCCTTTGGTTTCTCCAAAATCATTTTGATCGGATAGGAGGACCTTGGGATAATCTTTGTTTATCGTGACATTCTTGTCTCTATCACCGCCGTTTTTTAAAGATTAAAGATTAAAAAAATTCTCCTCTTTCCTATCTTTTTAAATATTAACTGAGCAATGTTTCCTTTGAGGGTTGATTCAGTTTATGCCTTTTCTCATACATATAAGGTTGTTATATGAAGCTTACTAATGATAATATTCTATAAAAGGTTTTGAATCTGCAAATTGGTGGTTGGCCGATAGAGTTGAGACAGCTTATTGCTTAAATGATGTCGTATTGGATAGTGCTTTGATATATTTTGCAAATGGCTGCTGATCAATGGAAGAAACGTATGAATGCTGTAACCGTAGTTGGTTGCTCTCAGGACCAAAATGGTTCTAAAAAGAGGAGACTTGGAGTAACTGAATTTGGTTTTAAGATGAGATGTAATGTCTCTCTTGTTTGGGATGAGAAGAAAAAATGTGTTGTTCCTAAGCGCAATCAGATTTGCATTTCATGGAGAGATATCATTCCTTTTTATGGTTCTGTTCCACACCACCACAGTATTTTGGCTGATGTTGTCACTGTGCCACAAGAAATTTTTGATTTGGACAATTTAGCTGAAGTCCTTTCACATGAGGTAGCTGCTGGGATAATTTATATGTTTTGGTAGACTTTTTTATCCTCTTGATGTATCACTTCAAGTTGAAATTTTCCTAGGTTTGGCAGACTTGTTTGTCTGACAATGAGCGGAGCCTTCTTATAAAATTTCTTCCTAGAGGAACTGATGCACCTAGACTGGTGCATGATTTGCTTGGAGGGGATAACTTTCACTTTGGAAATCCTTTCCTTCAATGGCAAGTCATCCCACACTTATAACCTGATGAGTTGAAAACATCATGAGTTCTGGATATGCCTTAAACCATGTTTTTTGTGCTTTTGGTGATCAAATATTTATCCAAGTGTCTTTGAATATTAGTGTTGTGATTGCCTACTTTAATGCCAATAATTAGGAAAAGTAAGGAAGCATGTTTTCCAAGTGTGTCAATCTCAATATTGTTGACCTTTAATTCTTCTGCATTCATTTGCTGATATAAAAAAATGATAAAATAGAAATAACTTATTTTTGCCATTTCTGAAGTTCTAAATGCTGTTATGCCGTATGATTGATTTTAGTTTTTTTCTTTTTTTGAATTTGCAGGAGTCGTTTTCTATGCTCTGGCAATTTACATCCTGATGGTATCATCCGCCATCACCAATCTATCAAGTCTCATAAAAAGGCTTACTATATGGAGTTGCAAAATTACCATGTCAAGTATATTTTTACGGAGTAAATTAGTTAATAATAATAGTAATTGTATTGCTTTAAAACAAGATATTTTGATGTGGACTATTTCTTCTGGCAGTATGATTGAGAACTTGAAGACCTGGAGGGACAAATGGGTAAGCTGCAGGAACTTTGACGAACAAATTGTGAAGATTTTACGAAGGTTAATTCCCTTTACCATTTTTTATGCAACACATCATGGAGTTGGATATTCTTTAAGATGGGAGATCCTTGGACTCCTCGAGGTGACTTTCCTTGGACTCCTCACTTGCCATTGTCATAGCAGACTCGAGCCCTCACCCTATGTTCTGTGGCAGATAAGGTTTAACTCATCTCAACCTCCTCTACACATTTCATGTTTGTCCCTAGTCCAAACTCTGTATTTAAATATAGAAAATGTAGTCCAAAATTTCTCAAAAAAATGTCAACTTTCATACATAGGGTGTGTTTGGTTGGGGGTAAAATATTTTCCCAGAAGAATATTTTACATAGAAAAATAATATTCAAGGAAAATTGTTTTCCAATCATACTTTTCGTTGTTTGTTAGGAAGGAAAACATTTTCTTACAAAAATAGTTTGTATAATTAATATTTAAACAAATTAATATGATAAAAGATGTTTTGAGACAATTTAATACTCCAGTAATATTTTAGTAGCATAGGGGCGACACATGGTGCATGGGTGGTGAAGCCGGGGGTGGTTGGACGGGGTTCATGGGTGAGTGGCGAGTGAAGAAGGATAATGGGTGGGGATAGGGGAGTGTGATAGAGTGAGGGTGGGATGGTTGGCGGGGGTAGACGAGGCAGGATGGGTGTGGATGAGGGAGGGTAGGAGGGTAAGGAGTGGGGGTGGAGGGGGCAGGGGTGGGGTAGGAAGGAAAGGGGTGTGGGGTGGACCAGGGGGATGCGTGCGTGGGGGACAGGGCGGAGTGAGAATGGAAATTCAAACGGAAATTGTTTTCCCTTTATTGGGTGAAATATTTTCCCTAGAAAGTATTTTCATTTGACTAATGTCACCAAACGCAGGAAAATATAATCAAATTTTTCCTTGAAAATATTTTGCCCCCAAGCAAACACACTCTAAGATAATAGGTTTTTCCAAGTATGAACAACTTTTTATGTTATTCGTTGGAGTACTTTTTGTATAACTAAATCGTGGAATTTGAAGTAGTTACAACCATGAAAGTTGTAGAGGAAGTTGAGATGAGTTCAACAATTTTTGCTCTAGAGCCTATCGCCGAAGCTCTAATCCAATACAACGCCGACAAGCAAGGAGTCCAAGGGGAGTCACTTTGGAGGAGTTCATAAATCACCATTCATTCTTCAATGGCGATATACCACTTTTGGCACCTCAGTATCAATGCCTAGGCAAAGGTGTTTATTTGAAACTTTTGGATTTTCAGGCAAGGCATGTCATTTAGGTTTAATCTAGAGCTACAGAACATGTGACACCGTAATGTGATAGGGTTATGGAGAAATTTTCCCATGATTTCATCATGACATAGTGGTAACTAATTGCATTGAAGGAATTGTAACAATGAACCCATTGAAGGGGTCTGAAGGGTGAGTGACCCTACTTAAATAGTAGAGAGTGGCTTGGGAGGTTGTTCCATGAGACACCCAATTCAAAACACAAAAGAATCCATAAAGAAAAAATAAGTAAAGGAAAATAGAAATGGCAAAAGAAAGAGAGGAGCATAAAAGATGCAGCTAAATATAACAAACTATAGCACCAAGTCTTACACAGGAGTGTACTACACCCAAGGCCTACCTACCATCCTAATCCTCTACTCCGCTCTAGGCTCATATTAGACCATAACCTCGGCTAGTTTCTGAGGTTGTAAGTCATGTCAAATCACCTCGCTCCAACTCTTCTTAAGTCTACTTTTACCCTGCTTACGTCCCAATATGGTTAACAACATCCTCCTCAATGCAAAGCTGAAAGACATGTTTTACTTGTAAGGTTCCCCATTAGTTGGTTCCGGTCCTCTATGTGGTTTAAGGTTGTTTGGAAAGAGGTGGAGGTAACTTTTATTAGGTAGGTAAATGAAGGTAACCAATGCTAGGTAGTGTTATCTAGGTAATGCATTAATAACGTGGTTGATAATTTATGAGGTAGGATATTATAAAATGTTATTTGGAAAGAGATAAGCAATGAAATGACTATATTACACTGCCTTACAAAATATAAAAAAAGTTGTAAATTCCCAAACAACTTTCCCGAACAAAATTTATGCTTGCAAATTCAACAATTATTTTAACCATTTATACTTTCAACAAATCCATATCGTCGTCTTCATCTTGTCTCAAATCCATACCGTCGTCCTCCATTTATGCAAATCAAACCAATTCATATCTTTGTAAAACCCATATCATCGTCTGAAGTTCCATGATCAGCTTCTTAATCTTCTTAATCTTCTATCTCTGCAATATGAATGAATGAGATCAATTCCCAGCAATTAGTTTCCGTACCCTCAATGTATATTTACTTTGAACAATCATAGAAATGCTAAACATAGTGTTAGCAGGGACACATGCAACATGTGATGAATTTTGCTATATCCTGGTAGTTGATGTTTGTATGCTACTTTACAGTCTTTATCTATCGTCTCTAGGACTTTGATTGCTGCATAATAACGTGTTAATAGTTTCTAATAATGAACGATCCATAATGAACTTCTTATATGATTGCAATTGTAACCAAACTCAGTCTCTCACCTCATGGTTCACTCCACGTTATTTGTTATTGTAAAACCTCTGCATCCACTGATGTGCAGCAACCAACGTTTCCTCTTCATCAACTGGGGTTCAAGTTGTGAATATGTCTGCATAAGCTAGTAGCCACAGTGGAGCATGAGGGTATACAATGAGGAGTATAATGTCACATAAAGCACTGTGGAACAAAGTACTATAACATCCAGGGAAACCACTGAATCTAGCTCTTCGGTTATGTCCCTGTCATCAAGAATGACTTGAAGACTTATCCTATGTTTGACCCGAACTTCAGTTTATGAAGAGTGTAGTACACTAGCATTAAAACACACAATCTTATTGTTATACCCGAGACCCGGGGTATAATCAAGTTGCTATTTGAAGATGGAGTTATGGAATGGTGAAGAGGAAATGAGGGGGACGAAATATGGGGGTGGAACAAAGAGTTGTTTTTTTTTGGGTTTTGATGAAAGAAAAGAATAAGTTCAAGAAGAAGAAATGGTGAGAAATGAAATTGGCAGAGGTAAAGTGAAGGGATAAACCAAGTTGGTGTTAAGAGATATAACACACTCTTATCTTAACTTGGGGTTTGAATCTAGAATTCAATCAAGATATGACACACTTAATTAAATATCTAGAACCTAAAACTCACACTTAAGATAACCACTCTTAAGATATAGATTTAGGAATTTAAATAGCAAACACAACAAGTGTATTACTAAATGGNNATATCTAGAACCTAAAACTCACACTTAAGAGAACCACTCTTAAGATATAGAATTAGGAATTTGGCTAAAATAGCATCACACTATTTTAAGAGAATACTCAAAAGAGTAAATAAGGTTTTTGAATTAAAATATGCTGCTTACAATGGCCATAAGGCCGAACTATATATGCACACTACAAAGGGGAAATAATACATTAATAATGAAGAAGAAAACAATAACAAAGAAGCTTCCTACTGCCTTCCCAAATCAGCATCCAGAGTGCATTGATTATTAGGATGAGGGTTTCCTTTGGCTGTTTTTTTTGGGGTGTGTATGTTGGCCACATGTGAGGAAAGTCCAAGGCTGTGACAAAGCTTTATTTAGCATATTTTGGAAGGGTCTATTTCGTCCATATGTAGCACAAATAAGTGGGAAACATTGTGGGGCTTAGTGGGATGTTATTTGGCTAAAAATGGGGCTGGTTTGTTCGGCCTCTAGTGAATAAAATCACAAGGAGATATTGGATGAATTTGGAGGATATTCTTTGGCTTGTTTTGAAGAGATTATTTCGGCCTTTTGTAGGGGAAAAGGTGAGGAAGGTACACTACATGTTTGGTTGTGAAATTAGTCAACAAAAGGAGAAACTTTTACAATTCAACTTTAGACTCTTTTTTGCTGATTTTTTTATTTGTGGTAAATGGTAATTTTGGTTGGATTTTAGGAACCAAATGGGGCTGGAATTTCATCCCTATGTAGGAACAAGAAGGGAAGTGTGTTATTTTATTATTTAAGGCTTTAAAAAAAAGAAATAAAAATGGTCTTCTTATTTTCAGTCAAGGGACTTAAAATAAGTGGAGGAAGACTTTATTTTAAAGGAAATAAAAGACAAGGCATTTTGGATGTTTAGGGATGGTTTGAGGTTTGGGTGGAGCCATCCAGGGGTATAACACTTATGATATCCTTATGAAAGCCAGGTTTAAAGTAGGAAATGGGTTAAGCCATTAAAGAGCCTATTTTGAAAGACAATTGACCATTACAAGTTAGACTCTTTTTTGTTTAGCTTTATGCAGTGTTTCGATCAAGTCCATGGTTCGGTACTAGAAGTGACTCTAAGAATTCCTGGCTGTGTGTTGAGTCTTCTATTTTCCCGGTATGTTCGATACTGCTAGATGTAGTCACACAAGGCTCTTCTCATCCCGGTTCACCTGGAAACATGTGGAGTGTGATGTAAGAGATTTCCTATCCCCCCTCATCCCCAGTGAAGAGTAGAGGTGATGGTTGTAACCACTAGAATATATCCTTACCCCCTCATCCTGTTGGCTGCGAAGCCTTTTGCGCCTTTGGCCCGGTCTGGCAAAAGATGAGCAATTGCGTCGGACCAGACCTAATGGCCTTTGGGCCTGTTTATTGTTATCTTGTTTTTTAAGCTTTGCTAAACCTAATTAGTCTTATAAATACCATGCTATGTAATTGTAATCTTCACACGTGAATAAAGAGAAACCCTAGTTGCAACCCGTGGAGTAGGTCACACTTATCGAACCACGTTATATTCTCGTGTCATTTTTTCGTTTCATTTGTGCTTGTGTTTCCCCCGCACTTATCTAGTTGATTATTTCTAACAACTGGTATCAAAATGCCAAGTTCCTTTACAGTTCATTCATCCGGCCCGGGGGGGGTGGTGTTCGGGCCGAGGCCCTGAAAATTTTTTCTGGTCAATTTAGGGTTGGACGATCTGAAGCTAGAGGAGAGTTGTTTTGTTACACATGGTAGTGGCATCAAAGGCAGGTTTGATTAGGGTTTTGCAACCCTAGTAGCAGCCATTTTTTGCTGTAAACCTTGGAGCCACCAACCAGAAGCCAGAAGGGGTGCGATCGGTATTGTGGCTGTTGTGTCCGTTTGAGAGAATACTAAAGATGTTTTATGGGGCTGCTTGTTTGAATCATTTAAAAGAAAGGGGCAGTTAATTATCTAAAAAAAAGGAGAGACAGGTTTACCGAATTCAAAACTAGTTTACCTTGGGTCTTCTCTCTCTCTCATTTGCTATGGCTGAAGGTGAGAAGGTTTTGATTGAGAAGTTTAACGGGATTGATTTTGGATGGTGGAAGATGCAAGTAGAAGCATTGTTATGTCGAAATGATCTGGATATGGTATTGACAATGGAAAAACCGGAAAAGATGGCTCAAGCTTATTGGGATGTGAAAGACAAGAGAGCCAAATTGGGTATCATACAGGCACTGACTAAAGATGTGGCATTCAATATCATGAAGTAGAAAACGACTTGGGATATGATGAATGCACTAGAAAACATGTATGAGAAGCTTTCGGCTGCAAATTAGGTGTTCTTAATCCGAGAGCTTGTGAATACAACAACGACTAAGTTGGGTCCCACAAAAGTAGGGTCCGGGAAGGGCATGGTAGTCAAACTCTAGATTCTACTTAGGATCAATAAGCATAATGAAGATCGTAACATCGTAAGATCGTGACTCGGATCGTAAGATCCTACTATATATATATGTTTAATGTTTTAATTAAATTTTAATAAAACATAACACAAGTTCAAGTTGGATCACAAATGACTTAAAGAAAAAAGCCGAAGAAAGAAGCCAAAGAAAGGCTGATAAATTGAGGGTCCCAAGTCGCGATTAGAAGCACATTGGGAGTAGAAGTCTCGATTCCCAAATAAATAGAAGAAGATACCTGGTTTTCGATTGAAATTGGGAATAAATAGAAGAAGATGCGCAGGTTTCCCATTCAAATTGGGAGTTGTGACAGACGCGACTTTCCAATTGCAATTCCCGACAACTTCAAATTGCGATTGGAAGAAGATTTTGAAGCGACGCTGTGCTTAGGTCTTTGGGCTTCTCACAATCGCCGATTATATGCGCTCCTGCGATTCCACGAGCCAAAACCCCGATCCTGACAAGCCTACTGAATTTTGCGATTCTGCAGGCGTCTTGGTTCGGGAAGCTCCTGGCGATCCTCAGATTCGTAGACTCGTACGAGTCAACTCGCAAATTTGACTTCCATGGGGGAGGGTGTGTGTACGCAGACCATGGGGGAGGGTGTGTGTACGAGAATATATTGTGGTTCGGTCAGTGACCTACTCCACGGGTTGCAACAAGGGTTTCTCTTATTCGGGTGTGAATAAGACTAGTTAGGTTTAGCAAAACTTGGGCAACAAGATAACAATAAACAGGCCCAAAGGCCATAAGGGCCGGCCCGACCCAATTGCTCATCTTTTGCCAGACCAGGCCAAAGGCCCAAAAGGCTTCACACCCAACAAGTTATCCTTCACTGTAGTGTATAGTTCAGCTCATAGTGGTCAACAGATAATCCCATCATTCTTTACCAAACGAAGTAAGAACTAAAATGGGTCATGCTAAGTTAGAGTATCCCGTATTCCTATTTTTTGATCTCATTCTTTTGAAGATACAAAATATCTTTGTGCATTGGTGAAACTAAGGTTAGGCCAACCCTTGCCACAAAATTCAATGGTGAATCTTTGGTAGTAGTGTGAACGTAGCTATAAAAAGTAGGCATGCAATATAATAGCATAAAGAACTTAAAAAGGATAGCAAAAAGTAGGCAAGTTGGAAAAAGCAAAGTGCTGGGAGAGTCGGCTAGTCCGGGAAGAAGAGTCTGATGATTATATCAACACTACAATTTTATGGTTTCATCTTTTTGGCATTGGCATTTTAGAAATCTCTTATGTTGGGGATTAAACCAATCTACAACCTATGCCTGCAACTGAAGGATAAAAATGCAAATTCCCTTTGTTGAATAGTTCTTTAGCTGTGAATATTGTATCTTCTTGCAGTTGTCTGTTGTGGTTCTGTTGTTGTATAGTCTTTAATAGCAATTTGAACCTAAAATGAGAGTAAGTGAAGTAAGCCTTCTTGCTGCAGTTCTCTGCCGTGGTACTGTTTTTTGAACTATCTTATATAACTTCTTTGTTTTGATTAAAAAATATAACAGGTCAAAAAAGCCTCATGGGAAAAGAGGGCATATCTTAGAATTTGATGCTGAAGAAAATCTTGTTATCACACCTGAGTATTCTTGGGCTGCTGGAGACAAAGATTTTAGTAGTGACAGTCCAAACCCATCAGTGTTGCAGGGAGCTAGTGAAAGGAGGTAACTTCGTTCTCCACTGGAGTCTTTTCTATCACACTTTTGTTAATAAAGGAAATAATGAAATTAATAGAATTTTGAAAGGAATTTGAGTCGCCAGTAGATGTCAATAATTATTTTCTAATTATCCCCATAACCCAGACGCCATAACCCATCAAATCAACTTTGTTGGGCTAAAATAATTATTTACTAATCATAGTTTTGAGATTTAGCAATTATGTCTTTGTAGTGACTGTTTCTTGTATTTTCTCTCTGTTGAACTGTTTGTCATTATAATCTTTTCTTATAATGCCCACAGAAAAATTAGCATGGACAACCAATATGGAAATTCATTGGATTGGAGTGATATGTCAAAGCATAATAATGGAGAGCAGTTACAGAAATGTAACATACAACAGATAGATGGATCGAAATATATGTCTTACATTAAGGTAACTTATCCTTTGCAGATCTTTTAGTATTCACTCGATGCATCATAATTTTGCTATAAACCATGCAAATAATCTAGCATGTCTTCTATCTTTGTTGGGTTTCTGTGTGTTCCACTTGGATCCCGCGATAGTAGGCTTTGGAAGGGGTGTGAAGGGGTGTGTGTACGCAGACCTTATCCCTACTCAAAAGTAGGGAGACTGTTTCCAAGAGACCCCTGGCTCAAGTTACACAAACAACACAAGAACACAGAAGACAACTAGCACAGGAAAAGCAAAGAGCACAAAAAAAATGAATGAACTAACTTACATAGGAAAGGCAAACAAGCATAGTAAACAATTTCTGTTTGTAGCTTATGGACTTAAATTCTCTGCTTGCAATGCTTTCCGTAGTTAACATTAGTGTCCTCTTTGTCTCTTTGTGTTTTGTGCTCTCTATACTCTATGTGCCTATGTTTTTTTTATTACTTTTTATTATTGGTACTGCATGAGCCAGGGGTGTCTTGGAAACAACCTCTCTACTTTCTACTAGAGGACAGATCTGGGCCAAATAGCGCCAGTACCACCCTTGGTTTGCAAAATAGGCAACAATACCCCCCGTTTTCGAAACTTATTTCTAAAGTCCTTGTGGTTTCAAAACGATGCACACGTGCCCCCTCTGATCATTTTCCGATCATTTTCCGATCATTTTCCCGGCGAAGAAGGGGGGCATTGGTGCATATTTTCTAAACCATAGGGGGTACCAGTGCTGATTTTTTATTTCTCGCTTATTTTTTGTTTTTTTCCATTTTTTCCTTTATTTGTTTCATTTATTGATAAAGGTTATTTTACAATTACTTTTATAATATTCTTAAGATTTAAAGTTATTTTTGTTTGAAAAAATTAACATATAATGCATTGGCACGTCTCAAATTAACAATTTTTTTTCTTTCAAAAAAAGGTAATTGTTTTTGAGAACTTCAAAAAAAATAGTTATAAAATAAGAAATAAAATAATACCAAAATAATGTAGGAAAAATGATAGGAAGAACAGATCAAATGTAGAATAGAATTGTGATTTTTTATTGTGCTACATACAAGAATTCTATGTACATGGAATATTTATAGACAACAACCAACACAACTATTGGTACTAATCAACACGTCTATTACTACGTAATACAACTTCCAGAAATAACTACCTATAACTTCCAGAAATAACTACCCATAACTGTCCCTTTTATTTTTAAAATTTAAGGGGGGTGTATTTAATCACGATTCTGAAAGATTTCGATACATTGTTTAAAGTCTATGGATTATGTAAAATCCATGGATTATTTTAAGTCTAAGCAGAGTTTGTTAGATTTTAATGTATTTTATCAACATGATTTTATAGGATTCTGTTTGATTGTTTATAATCCATATATTATTTATACATAAATATGAATTATTTTATAAAGTTATACATTATTGTAACATCAACTATTGTAATTAGCTATTAAAATTTTTGAAAAGATTATAATAAAATAAAAATAAATTATTTTTTAAAAACTTTTTCATCATCATAATATGTTTGTTAGAATAAAATAATACTCCGTGTAGTGCTCAATGTCATAAGCAATAACTTTGTTTTTAGAACTAAAACCGTTATTGTCTCAATCATTCTTCTTGTATGTCAAAGTTCATCAATGAAAATAAAAAAAATACAAAAGAAGACATTATCTAAAATTTAAAGATAATTGAAAAATATAATTATTAAACAACAGAGTCTTCCATTTCAACTTCATTATCACTAAAACCTTCTTCATTCTCCTCATTAGCTTCATTTTGTGGTCGATCGCCCCACATAGCTTCAGCAATGCCATGTCTCCAAGCGTTAGCTTCTGTTCTTTGTTGTTGTTGAGTTTGAGAAAGTATTTCAGAACTTAGTTCTGTTTCAGGAGGAAATTCATCAGAACGACACTCTTTATCAGGAAAAAAGTACTACGGAGTACATACGCCAATGTAAAGAACAGAAAGTCTCCAAAAACAGAACAACCAAGCACAACACAGAACACTTATAATGGCCATAAATATCATTTCAGCCTGGTGCAACATCACATTAGCATTAGGGTCCAGCTTCATACAATCTTGGGTGCTCTTGGCAGCAATCCCAAATTCCAGGGGCAAATCGGACATTGAGAATACATATTCTAACAATTAGGGTCCAGCTTCCTACAATCTTGGGTGCTCTTGGCAGCAATCCCAAATCCCAGGTGCTCTTGTGCATAATGAAATCTCGAGAAATTATTTCCGAAATAATCTTAGAAATAGATTCTAACAATTTTTTAACATATTAAGAACAACTCTTCTTGACATTTCTTCAAACACATAGAAGGTATAACCATATTAACCTAGAAATCTATAATTAAAGACAATGGAGGAACCAAACAGTGATGCAATAAAGACACAATTGATATAATAGACAATTGAGGGAGCAGAGCAAACAAAAATGTGACAATTTTATGTTGCTCTACCTTCTTGCCCCTAACCTTTACTCAAAAGTAATATACAGAGCATTATATAGAAGGATAAAGAACATAATTTATAAAAAACACACCAAAAGAGAATAAAAAAGTCAATATTCTCAAAAAAAACACATGAACACAAGTAGAAGAAGAAGAAGGAAAAGGGGACAGAGATGAAGAAGGATGATGTTCATACCTGGAGAGATGGAGAAAAGAGGAAGAAAGGGAAGGAGATGAGGAGTAAGAGGCGGAAGCTCTACCGGAAAAGCACGAGATCCAGAAGATGAAGATCCGCCGGAAGTGATGGAGAAGATGAACTGAGAAAGAAACTGGCTCTTTGTACTCCTCACAAAATCCCTACCCTGTTGATTGGATTTGGAAGCAATTTTTTAATTTATACTTCAACCTCAAAATCCATCACAATCCATTTTTTATAACAATCCTTAAAAATCTATTAATTTTTCAATATCATTAGATTTAGAAAGATTTTTTAAAATCTCAATTGAATATGTCAAAATTTTAAAAGATTTTTCAAAATCTCAATTGAATACTCATTGACTTTTAAAATCCAGAAAAATCCTGCAAAGTCGGAATTGAATACACCCCCCTAAATCTAAACTAAGTAACTTCTGACCATGAATTAAAAAATGGCCTAACTCATTGTACTTGAAACACTTAATGTGACTCTTGAAACCGAACACCATCCTGACCTTTCCCGGACCCCTGACCTCTACCACGGCCACGTCCAAAGTCTTCTCGGTTTGAGTTCCAGCATGGTAGTCAAACTCTAGATTCTACGTAGGATTGATAAGCACAATGAAGATCCTAACATCATAAGATCGTGACTCGGATCGTAAGATCCTACTATATATATATATATGTTTAATGTTTTAATTAAATTTTAATAAAACATAACACAAGTTCAAGTTGGATCACAAATGACTTAAAGAAAGAAGCTGAAGAAAGGCTGATAAATTGAGGGTCCCAAGTCACGATTAGAAGCAGATTGGGAGTAGAAGTCTCGATTCCCAAATAAATAGAAGAAGATACCTGGTTTCTGATTGAAATTGGGAATACATAGAAGAAGATACGCAGGTTTCCCATTCAAATTGGGAGTCGCGACAGACGCGACTTTCCAATTGCAATTCCCGACAACTTCAAATTGCGATTGGAAGAAGATTTTGAAGCGACGCTGCGCTTAGGTCTTTGGGCTTCTCACAATCGCCGATTGTATGCGCTCCTGCGATTCCACGATTCAAAACGCCGGTCCTGACGAGCCTACTGAATTTTGCGATTCTGCAGGCGTCTTGGATCGGGAAGCTCCCGACGATCCTTAGAGTCGTAGACTCATACGAGTCAACTTGCGAGTTTGACTACCATGAGTTCCAGCAACCACAATGCTCACATTTGTGCTCTTGAACCTTCTTTTTTTCATCACCTTTAGTGAATAGTTGTTTACCATGCGTATCTCCTTCCCGAGTTGGCTTTTTGATGCGTTCCTCGAATGCTTTCAATCTTCCAACCGCTTCTTGAAACGGTATTGTGTTAATGTAAGCAAATTGTTCAATTGCAGCAACGATCTGTATGAACTTTTCAGGTACAGAACCCAAAAGCTTTCGAACCAATCTTTTGTCTTCAAATGCAGACCCAAGGTTGTTTGCTTGTGTTGCAAGTTGACTAATTTTACCAGCAAAATCATCAAGTGACTCATTGTTCTTCATCTTTAGAGCCTCAAAATATGATTCAAGTGTCTGTAATCGCGCCGCATTAACCCTGTCAACACGAATGAAGCGAGTCTTCAAAGCATCCCAAATTGTTTTTGCTTCACTAAACTGAGCAACTTGTAGCACAATCTCTTCCGGCAAAGCTTGAAACAGATATAATATTGCCATATTGTTCTTCTTTGGATCGATTTCTGTTCCTGGTTCGATCACCTCCCAAATCCCATTAACATTAAAAATTGCTTTAATCTTCACGACCCAAATAGTGTAGTTTGTAGCAGTTAGAATTGGAACCGTAAAAGATAGTGAACTATTCTCCCTTGTAGTCACAATCTGTCTATTGTCTTCCATTGCACGACTTTAATTCCTCTGACAATTTTCACAAAATTCTTAGACTTTGATTCCTTCCTGGGTCGTAAGCCACCTGCAATCGACCATCAACCAGAAGACAAGCCCCTGCTTTTCCGTCTTCCAAGCCACTAAACGAAAGCTACCCCGCTCATTCGTTTTTCCTGCACTGGTTGGTTGGAATGCTTCTGCCAAAGGAAAAAATAGCCACTTGCTATTCTTGTCCTAGGCGAGGAAGAATCTTGTCGAAGATTTTGATCTGTTGTCAAGGAAGTCTCTAATGCTCTGTTATGCGATCTGGCAGATCTCCCTTTTCCTGTCGCTGATCGCACACCCTCTGATCGTAAATTGGACTTCTCTGATACCAATTTTAGGAAAAATGATAGGAAGAACAGATCAAATGCAGAATAGAATTGTGATTTTTTTATTGTGCTACATACATGAATTCTATGTTCATGGAATATTTATAGACAACAACCAACACAACTATTGGTACTAATCAACACGTCTATTACTAACTAACACAACTTCCAGAAATAACTACCTATAACTTCTAGAAATAACTACCCATAACTACCCATAACTGTCCCTTTTATTTTTAAAATTTAAATCTAAACTAACTAACTTCTGACCATGAATTAAACAATACGATTAAATCTAACAAATAAAATGATTATCGTTTTTGGACATCTCAATTTTAATGATTTTTTTAGGCATGTTCCCAAATTATTTTTTGTAGAATCTTTTTTGTGTATTTTAAATTTTCATTTCATTTTTCCATATTTTTATTTTGGGTTTTCTTTTTGAACTTTCCAAAAAATTATTCTATTAAACAAAAAGTGAAAATGTTTAATTTGAGATAGATGTAATGTATGTTAATTTTTTATTATTATTTCAAACACAGAATTTTAAAATTTTTTAAAACATTGTAAAAAATTGAAAAGAAATAAAAAAAATCTAGGAAAAGGAAAAAGAAGGAAAAACACAAATAATAAACGAAAAATAAGAAATGAGCACGAGTGCCCCCTATGGTTTAGAAATTATGCGCCAATGCCCCCTCTTTGCCGGAAAATGATCAGAGGGGGTGTGGGTGCTACGTTTTGAAACCACAGGGACTTTAGAAATAAGTTTTGAAAACAGAGGGGGTATTGGTGCCAATTTTCCAAACCACCGCAAGATATGCATACACACACCCTCCCCAGACCCTACTATCGTTGTTATTGTAGCTTATGGACTTAAATCCATCTCCACATTTTTCTGCTTCTGGTCATATCAGGTTAGCAAGGAGCACTATCAACGCATTAAGAATAGCCTGAAGCATAATAGCAATAGCATCCACTCAAGGGCCCTAAACAATGTTCTAGGTAACATAGAAAATCTCCATGTGAAGCCCTTTGAAGCATACGAGGAAGAAGAGACGCAGAAATTACATGAACACTGGTTAGCATCTCTGTAGTGTTGTTTTAAGAGTAAGTGTAATATATGGCATGTTCGTTAGGTCTGATTTCCATCCTACCCACCCACCCCCAATTTTCAGGATGCAATTGGCAAAAAGAGATCTTCCTGAACATTATTCAAACTGGTTGAAGAGACAATTAAAAAAAGGGCATGTGAGGGACTCTATATGTCATGAAATTAAAGCAAAGCTGAGATCCCTTAGTCAGGTTTGCTTGTTTTCATTATTTCTATTTCTGAAATCCTCTTCTCCTTGTATGCTTAGCAACATGTAATATTTCAACAATATTTAGCATTTAGCGTAATGCTGCATGTACTTTTTTTGCCGGGTTGGCATTTTTTTATTATCAGGATAGCTTGAGAGTATTTTATGATCTCAAGTCTATGGAAATGATAAGCAAAGAAGTAACAGAAATTGCACCCACATTGACAGCAGAGGTCCGTTATCTTACTCCCTATCCTCACAGAGCGCTCCATTCTATCAGGGATTAAAGGCCATCTGCACCCTATTTTAATAATAGAGCAATGCTTTTGTAGCCCCTTCAAATAATTGTTATATTTCTTGAGGACCGATATACTTGAATAATGTAGCTTAATTGCCCGAAGTTCTGGCGACTGAGCATAGTTATTAAGGTGTCACCTAATCGCTATAGCGGTGCAGCCTGGACGCCTTGCCTAGTTTTACTTCAGTTGTTAACGACGTCTTGTTCGCATCGCCTAGGCATATCTGGTCACCCGATTTTGCCATACCCGTCCCGAATGTTTAAGTTGATGCGCTCTTGCACTCTGATCTCAAAAATATGTCATCTTTTTCAGGTCATTGCTTGTTGTCAGTCTTCGGTTCGCAGCAGTAGGTCTTTTTTTTTCTTTTTCCCATTTTTTGTCTGCCCAGAAAACTGAGTTGGGACTGTTTGTGAGTCTCAACTCTATACTAATCCGGTAATAGTGTAATACCTACAATCTATGGAGAATATTTCTTCTTTCATTATAATTTTTTTCCCTTATTTTAAAAAGAGAAACACTTATCAGATTGGGCCTAAGGCATCATTTTAAAATGCTAGAATTTCTTTGAATGATTTAATAATAATAATAATATTATTATTAATACTTATTATTATTAGTATTAGTATCATTATTATTACTAATATTTTTATTATTATTACTCCATATCCTCATCATCATCATCAATCGGAGAATTCGAGAAATTGAAGTTAAGGAGGCCTAGTATTAGGCTACACATTATCCATATTAGTTACTCCCTCCGTCCTAAAATTAACTTCTCATTTGCCTTTTCACGGTCTCCTATGCAACACTTTGACCATTAATATCTATGTTTATATATAAATATAAATTATAAAAATAAAATATTTCAAAACGAATATATTTATATTAAATTTATATAAAATTCAATGTATTTTTTGTATAATATGCGGTCAAAGTTTAAAAAGTTTGACCACGAAAGTCAAACAAGGAAGTTAATTTTAGGATAGAGGGAGTACCTTTTATGTTTTTAGATCAGTACCTAAAAACATAATTGTATAGCATGCAATCACATGCACACATATGTACGTGTGCGCACATGTATTTAAATTTGCATTATTTCGCCATATCACTACCGCCTAATTGTCGCCTAGGTGATGTGATGATACTCTGGTGCCTCACCTTGCTTAGTAGCCTTAACAACCTTGCTACTAAGCATATATTATCGCCCACAAGTATAAGGCTAGTATAGTGCTTGGTCTGAAAGCTTGTTTTCGGTGTATTAGAAAACAAAAAATAACTTGTTCCACTTCATATAGGGTGTCGAGGATGACGAGGAAGGTACACCCAATAGGTTTCTCCTACATCCAATTGATAACAATGATGCGGGAGATCACAGCTCATCCATTGTGTTGGTGGAGGTTGATTATACTCTTTTGGCTTGATCATATATTATTTTATTTTTCTTCGTTCACATTGCAGTGAGTTATATGAAACAGCCTATCTATATTTTTTTCATTCACCTGCATACATGGTGACACCTTATACCCCACTGAAGTTGGGATTAGATTGGTCTTTGCTTTGTTGTATTTGCAGTAATCTCTATAATATAGCTTGTTTTTTAATTAATGCATAGGAGGAAGAAACAGATGAGCCTATTTGCATGGTTCAGGAGAAGGTCCATTTTAACACTGCTACTACCATCAAAGGCGATAGTTGGTCCAGCTCTAGTTCTGAGCCATATGAGCAGGTGCATCAAATGGTCCCTCTTAGTGTCACTAATGAGTTCTACCAGCTGGATCCAGAACCATGTGATGATGATATCATAAAAAAAATTGACAAAGAGTCTCCATCAGTGTCAGAATCATTGAACAAAGATGCCTTAAATCAGGGGAGTCCTCTTTCTTCTAATAATAGCATTTGGCCAGTCACTAGCATGCCTAGGGGGGTCTTTAAAGCTACCTCAATGAATGATGAATACCGTGCTTCTGTGGAGCTGCTGCCACTATCACATCCGCAAGTTATGGATGATCGAGCTTCCCACTTTGTTGAAGGGCTGTCATGTAAAAAAGAAATTGGGAAGGAGAGGTTGCACGGAGAATCTAACAATGTATCTTTTATCGGCTCTTACCATGATGACCGTAGTGATGGTTTGCAATCGTTCATAGAGGGTGATTCCCCTGGGTCAGTTCACAACAAGCAGGAACATTCTTCACTGACTTTTCATCCAAGAAGCGCCAATTTAATTGCAGAACCTTCTCAATTTTCCGGCTCTTTGGTGCTGAGGCAAGGGGAACATAGCGATCTTTATATGCAGCATCAGGATGTTCTTGGAAATGAGTACTCTGTTGGAGGCACATATCCATTTCCACGAAGGCATGGGAACTTGAATGTCGCTATGCCCGATTGGGATATGAATTCTATTCGCATGCCGGCGGCACAAATTTCTAATCCAAATGGTTGTGGTGATGTGTTGTTGGGTCAGAATTGGTTCTCGGGTGAGAATCGAGAACGTGGCGTCTGGTCTAGTTTGGAAAGCAGAGTTGGTCAATCCCAATGCACAAATGGAAATGCTTCTGATCAGAGCTTATTCAGTGTTGTATCAGAGTGTAATGAGTTGTGTCGTGGCATCTCCTATGATACGGTGGGGTCCACCGAGCGGTTCATGCTGCCCAGGAACTATGGTCCGATGGGCATACAAAGTCCTTCAGGAGCAAACACGCAACAACCACCTGGTAATAATCTTCTGCTTACCTATCTAAGCAGCCATGAAGCTTCTGTCAGTTTTCCTACTACCAACCACAACATGGGATGGGTTAATAATGCATCAAACCAGAGTTCCGGGTTACAGGATTCATTGGCTAAACCATATTTTTGAAGTCTTGGAGTCAATAATGGATCTTTTTGGAAGACCGCTCTGTCTGCAGTTTTTTGAAGAGAACATGTAGGCCAGAGCACTGGAGTCAGATAACGGTAGTCTACTAAAAAAAGACGTCACGCACGGTGAGATGAATGGGAGCTCTAGTACACTAGTATCATTATGGATACATTGACAAGAACAAACCCATTTCATGTACATATTGTTGGGAATAAAATTCCGGACAAAAATGCAATACAATTTTTTTAATGAATCTGGATATTGTTCCTCTAAAGATTGCTTAGAGCACTGGAAATACGTTTGAAGCTCGGAGCTTCAAACTTGTGTTTCAAACCTTCTCTCATTGCCACATCAGCTTTAACCCTCATTTATCTTACATCATAGTTTCAGTGGAAATAACTTTGAAGTCCTGGAGTTTCAAATTAGGGTTTCAAATATTTATTTTTTAATTTTTAATACACTGTAAAAGTAAATTACTAATAAGAATTCATTAATTAATTAAATTTAAATGACAATAGTACATTAAATAAAATAAATTACATTACATTATGAACGCAAGTTGCGCCTCAAGCCATTCGGTTGAGGGCACGTATGCTTGGGTGTCATGCATTATGTCTCCCCTCTCGTGTGTGGAGTGGGAATAGATCCTGGCCTCCAAGGCCCTTCCTTGGGCGTGGTTGGCCGAAAATGTTGTCCTTGATTTTGTTGATGTCTTGGTGTGCGTCAAGCAATGCAACTTTTGACGTTGAGCCGGGGTCTCTTTGGAAACAGCCTCTCTACATTCGAGTAGGGGCAAGGTCTGCGTACACACACCCTCCCTAGACCCTAGTCTTGTGAGATTTAACTGGGTTGTTGTTGTTGTTACATTATGAAAAAATCAATGATTATTTGAGCGATTAAAAATATGTTTAATCAAATTTGCATTTAGTGCATTGTGAATCTTTGGCTTCGATTTTTTGGGCTATTTCTTTGTTTCTTTTCTTCGTTGATTTTTTCGTATGTAGGCACCTCCTCATCTGGGTTGTAATGACTAATTGCAAATTTGTAGTTCTCTATAACCATTTTATGAAGAATAATACATGCGTAAATGATAATCTTCATCTTTGTTTGAGAACAACACTTGGACGGATGATTTATAATGTGTCACTTACCCTTCAACACCCCGAAGGCTTGTTCGATATCCTTTCTTGTTGCCTCATGAGTTTTTTTGTACGTCTACCATTTGAGATTGATTGGTTATGAGGGACTTGATAATTATGGAATGAATTGGATATATTCCACCGAAAAGATAATAATCATGCTTGTAAAGCGTTCATCTAAGCTCAAAAGACAAGTTGAATATAATCTTATTAACCCAATCGTCAAATACGAGTAATTGATCAAGAGCATTAATGTTGTCGTTTGAGCCCGCAACACCAAAAAAAGTATGCCAAAACTACAAGTCATTTGAAGCTACTGCTTCGAGCATAATAGGAGGCTTGGGATGATCAATGGGAGAACTAACCATGTCACACAGTAGGAGTGTGGACATTTTTTTCACTCACGATGTATACAATCGATGCTCCCAAGCATGCCGATAAAGTCATGTTTAGCGGCATGCTTCACTTGTAACTGCTCAATGTCGCTCGCCGTTGGTTTACGTAAATACCTCTTATGATAAAGTTGAATAATAGTTTTAGAAAATTTATAAATCAATGACCTGATTTTTCAAGCCAACATCACTAGCAGTCCCGTACGCCATATGACGAAGCGCGACAGTGCATTTTTAGACGCTGCTAAACTCGCGCCGGCCTCTCGCATCAAAGTGCTAGGTGAACCAAGGCACCTGACGTTTAATATCAGTGAGTATGTGTAAAAACAGAGAACGACTCCCATTGGTGTTAAACACCAGATGGCACCGCGGACATTACTCCCATTTCTAGTTCTCTTACGAGAATAATGAAACATATTAAGAGCCTCCCTTTCACGGCCGGCCCATAAGGGTGACCGACAGTCTAGGCCCATAAGGGTGATAGACAGTCTGTCCCGACTGGGCCCATTACACACACACACATGTTATAAAGTAAAATTTTATTCAATAAAGACAAGTACAAGAGACTAGGCCAAACCCATTGGGAAAGAACAACAGTGAAAGAAAATAAGCTGAGAGAAGGAAATTTTTTGAACAATGATCATTCCCAGATTATAAAACCCGGGTGATCATCGAGTGATTTGTTTTTCGGCATGACTTTTTTTGACGTTTTCATGTCTTTTCCTATGGGACTGACGGGGCCTACATACCAAAATTGTCTAGTGTAGCTCCTAGCTCTCTGTTGTGATGATGCGTTCCATGGTTGTGGTTTTCCTACTTGGCCAATACTTTGAAAGAATGCTAACTGTTCCCACTTCAAGAGTTGGTACGTAGCTTCTTGTTTCCATTGTTTGAGGATCATAAATATGGTAAGTGGTAGCTTCTGTAGTACTAGTAAGAATTTTAGCAAGAACATGAGTACCAAAAACATTGTGGGCTGCTGTTTGGATATCTTCAATAGCAGGAATAGTTTCTGTCTTGTCAGTTGCAGTGTAACACCCTAATCCGTCTAGGTCTGTAGCCCCTTTCGGACTAAAGTATTAACTTGGTAATCGTGAAAATTTAAAACATTTCAAACACTTTTATTTATCACTATAATATTTTTCATATCATAAACAGTACCGAGTTTTGAATATTACGGAAGCTTATAAAATCACAATCATAAATATAATTTATTTATATTCTTCAATTCAAAACCATCACATCCATTCCGACAATCTCGCCTCCGTCTGCCTCCAGGATCACGTCCCATCATCCTTTTTATTAACCTGCGTGTAACAAATAAAACATATTACACGCTCATCGTTGAAGCTGAGTAAGCATATCTAATGCGTCGAACATCCATATAAACTGAATCTAAATTCATAATCAAATCATTTGATATCATGCACATAATATTCAGTTTAGATATTCAATAAGCATTAATCAATATTCATCATTCATTATTCAACATTCATATTCACATTCAACGTTCATCACTCATTCATAATATTCACAATATCCAATTCAATAATCATCATTCAATATTCATTCATATTCAACATTCAACATTTATATTTCAATATTTAACATTCGATTATATCCTTAAACTATTCTTAGTCTAAGGTCAATCACTTTAATGTTTATCAACCCCTTAAAACGAGGTTTAGTTTAAGACAATTTAAACTATATTCAGTATAAGGTATTTTTTAAATAATCCTTAAGCTAGGCTTAGTTTAAGATAAAATGGGTCTTCAAGATCTTAAACTTACTGTTAGGCGTGTCGTAACACCTACAAATTAATTTATTATTTCCTTAACTTTTAATCCCCTTTATGATTCAATATTCATCAAAACATAAAGATAGGGCAAGTAAAGGTCGATCCCACGAGCAAAGATACTTTTTAGGCTACGAAAATCAGTTCAGTTGTCACTTTTATTGAATAAAAACTAACGAAAATCTAAAACGAAAACTAAGAGATATGGGGAGTTTGAATGATAATTCTAAAAATATAAAAATGCAAATAAAATAAAGATAAGGATAACAGATAAGAGATACGAAATGAAACCAGAACAGCAACTCGAACTCAGAAGACACTCAGGGACAAACCAACACACAAAAACAATCACACAATAAACTTTATAATAACATAGACAATAATAATTAACTTAAACCATTTTGAAAATACTTATAGTTTTTAATAGAAAATAAATTGAACAAATCTGATTAATCAATTAATTATGTCTTAATCCTGAAACTAAACTGCTAATTAAACTCAGGGTTAAGCTGAAGAAGAGATCCACCTGCGGTTCTTCCCTATTCTCCCTAATATAGCCTATGTTAAGACCTGCCCTAACTCTAGACCCTACTATTCTTAACNGGAGTTTGAATGATAATTCTAAAAATATAAAAATGCAAATAAAATAAAGATAAGGATAACAGATAAGAGATACGAAATGAAACCAGAACAGCAACTCGAACTCAGAAGACACTCAGGGACAAACCAACACACAAAAACAATCACACAATAAACTTTATAATAACATAGACAATAATAATTAACTTAAACCATTTTGAAAATACTTATAGTTTTTAATAGAAAATAAATTGAACAAATCTGATTAATCAATTAATTATGTCTTAATCCTGAAACTAAACTGCTAATTAAACTCAGGGTTAAGCTGAAGAAGAGATCCACCTGCGGCTCTTCCCTATTCTCCCTAATATAGCCTATAGCCTATGTTAAGACCTGCCCTAACTCTAGACCCTACTATTCTTAACAACCCAAGGACCTGCCCCCAGATTTAATTAAAAATAGAGCATTAAGTTCTTTGGAAAACATCACTTAACAACTATGCAGTAGACTATATCTATTTAACATAGCCAGCTTGAAAACTCTGATTAATAAAAATTGGGTGGGAGCCAATTATGTATTAACCAGGTGACACTTGTGTTTTAAAAATCTTAGCTATAAACGTATTCAAGATCTTAAAACTGTCAATTGGAATTAGAGTTTAGGCGGCCGTCCTAAATTGATCTAATCCAAGTTTAAACAAAGACTAGTTTTCAAACATCATTTTCGAGTTTAGATTTAACAGTAGCATAAAGCTAAAAATTCCTTCAAAGTCAAATTAATTCAACAAACAAAGATTCAATCTTTTTCATCAAACAATTTAGCCTAAGAAGATTTTATAATTTCAGAGACAATAATAAATCAATAAATCATATTTGAACAATTCAACACTAACACACAAACAATTCAACACTTATAATATAACTTAAACATTCAACAAACATGGAATTGAAAATAAACATATTTAATACTGACAATCAAATTCATAAATTGAGAAACTTATAAATTGGAAAGTCTTAATTAAAGAATGAAATTAAAAAGGAGAAAATTGCTCCCCTGAGTTTCTGTGTTTGTCCGAACAGTGTACAGAAGCTAGGAGTCGGGGGAGTTCCCAATCACCGAAGCATCGATCTCGCCTTGCCGTCGCCGTCCGGACCTCCCGTCGTCGTCACCGCTGTGCAATTGCCGTCTCCGGACCTAGGGTCGGAACCCTAGGTCGGCACCTGCTCTGCTCCGATCTGTTCTCTCGTCTCTATCCGTCTCCCCCTTTCCCGATCTGGTCTCCTCTTTTTATAATTGAAGTAGAAGAGTTTGAATATGAGAAGAATTGTATCTCTCGCGCTGGATTCCCGTCTCTTGCGCCTTCTTCTTCTTTTCCTACGCTTGGGATTTGGGAGAAGCGTAGCTTTTTTTCCTTTCCTTTTTTCTTTGCTCTCTTTATTTATTTCTTATGGGTCAAATTTGGACTTGGCCCAATCTTCACTCTTATTGCTCTAAAGGTCCAATAATGCTATCTTCCTCAACTATTGATGTTCTAAAATATATCTAAAGAATTTTGTCAAGAAAAATAATACTTCCAAAATAATTATCAAATAATAAAAAAGTTCAAAATCGTGCATTTCATGTATAAAATGTAAACAATAGCCTAAAATGTCAAATATTAGAAATATTCTCATTTATGTATAAAATGCATATTAAATATCTTAAAAGTACTAATAGATGTAGGAATAAAATAGAATATTTTGTGACTCAACAAATACCCCCACACTTGGGTTTTTGCACGCCCTCGTGCAAACTAGATATTGACAATCTTTTTTTCTTATAGTTGAACTTAGAACTCATAATAATTTCTCAATCTCATAGAATCTAAAGTGATGCATGAAACATTAACTAAAAACTAATAATGTACCAAATAGAGTAAACACTTTAAAAATCAATTTGCTACTTTAAATTTTAAAACAATTCTTTTACTTCAAAGTTAAGTAGAAATTATTTTTATTGAATGTCAAAACTTTGACTTAATGAAGGCCATTGAGAACAATTTAAAAGAAATCTACAGAGCAGCTAAAAGTAGTTAGAAATCCTAAGAAACAATCAAGTAAAGAAAAGCTCAAGAAAATTTATTTTCTTTTCCAAAATTTGGAAACTTTTATTTATTGCTTTGATTTAATATTCTTTTTCAATTGTTTGGGTTGACCCGTGTAGCAAGTCTCAACCAGGCTACCCCAGGCCCATTCCAGATAGCCCAGGACCTAAATAAACGAAGTATTCCGAGGTTTTCAACTCGAGTGCTCAAACAATATTTCCATTCATTTTTTTCTTTTATTTGTACCTAACGATTTATCGCACCTTTTCTTTCTCTTTTTGGCTCAATGACGTCGGTTTTTTTAATTTTTAAACTGGTTATGGACGAGATTTGTACGGCCCAAAACGGGGTTTGCTCTTCCAACTTAAGTTTTCTCCATACACAACATCATTTCCTTTTGGGATCTGTTGCTTAAGGGGACAAAGGTGCCGTGCAACCCATGCCAACCTAAGATGGTGTTCCAGCTTTCAACATCTAGATAATATGTAAATAACCAAAATTTAGAAAAGAAAAGAGATTTTCAAAAGATTCACTTTACTTGAATAGCAACTTATGACAAAAAAGAGTTAGTTGGAAACTGCTCCATGTATTTCTAATTAGATTGTGCACATTGAACTTAACCAATTGAAAGGTATGAAATTAAATAAAAACAAGTTCTAGATAGATTTGACGTAAAAGAAATGATTTAAAGTTTATAGTAGCAAACTTATTCTTAAAGAAATTCAAACATATTTGTTACAAAATTAATTTCAATTTAATGCAAAAATTGCAAACACTTAAGAGCGCTAAAAGATTAAGAGAAACTATAATGATTTCTAATTTTTATTCTGAAAATTCTTCTTTTTTTAATATAGATTTTCATGTAAAGATTATTGTTTTCTTTAAAAAATTTTAAAAATCTTAATTTTCTTATCATCAAATTGCATCTAAAATGCTAAATTTGACATGAAATACCTTTTTTCTACCAAATTCATGCTCCTTGTATGTGTATAAAAACATGCAAACAAAATTTTTTCCTAAAATATGCATAACTAAATGCAGAAAGCGTTCCCCCACACTTAAATCATGCAATGTCCTCAATGCATGTAAATGATATAAAAATAATTAACAAATACACATACTAGATGAGAGAATTAACAACATGGAACATATAGAATCATAAAATCGATGCAAGATGAGATGAAGATGAAATCATAAGATATGACATGGAAGCACACAAGGCAGACAAAGTGCAAGTAAAGACTATAATAAAAGAAAAGAAAAAAAGTAATAAAATGCATAAAAGTAAAAGTTTAAATATTTGGGTTGCCTCCCAGAAAGCTGTCCTCTTTTAGTGTCTTCGGCTAGACTCATTATTTTGCTCAGGACAATATGAAGAATCCATACTGCACTCTTAATAACCTATGATCAGTCAAAACAAAACTCCACAGCAAACCAAATAGCTAATCACAAGATCAAAGTAAACAAAAAAAACTAGTTTTAGTATTTCTCCAAAAATTAATTTTCCAAATAAAAACATAAATCTCTAACAACTTCAAGTCTCAAGAAAGTGATCAAGTTTCTGAAAACTAGATGTTATGGTACGGGGTAATAACTTTAAAAGAATGAATAACAATCAAAGACCCCAACACACGTAAAAGAGTACGTATTTGGAAATATAACATTTTTTTTTCACTCTGTACTAAAACACCTTTTTTTTAATTTGTAGAAGCTGATTTTTTTTAAATGATCTGATCATTTTTCAGCTCCTCTAATCTATTTTCTCCTAATGGCTTCCCTTAGCTCAGATTTGCAACATCAGGTGGACAGTTCTCGTGTTTAATGTGGACTCTAACATATGTGAACTATTTGAAAATGCCTAAAACAAATAGATAAGTAAAATATAATTGAAAAGAGATTCTCACGCATATATTTATAGAAGCTTAAGAATGTCATCTCTTGCAAAAGATTTGTTTATTGTGTTAGTTATAATACTTTCAAACTTAAGTGATCAATCTTTAATTGTTTCAAAATCCAATCTGAGAAAAAGTGTCTATACTTTCTAAAATTGAACTTAGGAAAATGATGGATTGTAAAGACAACTTTTGAAAATTTATATTCTTGTGAAATACCCAAGGGCTCAACACAGGCAGGATGGTTAACTTGTTTAGGATTATTTAGTTTATTACTCCGTATTTTTTTTAACAGCTCAACAATGGTAGTGTAAACTCAATAATCCTAGTACAGAAAATAATGATTTGAGAATGCTAATCCACAAGATTTTAAGCACTTACCTGTCAAGCCTTTTATCTCATTCTGTGTATTCAACTCTGGTTTGTTACATCGAGCGCTCAATTTTTTTTTTGATTCTGTACTCACAATTAAAGATTAAATCCACAAAACACGAGCATTTACAACAATCTTATTCCTTATGGTAGTTCTATGTAAGTCCTAACTAATAGATTAAAGACGAGACTCTTTTTTTTTGTTCATTTTTAGTCTTCGTATGTGTATGATTTTTCTGTTTTGTTCCATATGCGTTTTTTCTTTGTTCTGTTCTCTTTGTTTGTCTTAGTTTTTTTCATCATCTTTTTTACTTAAAGATATTTTGTTTTTTTTTGCAGCTAATTTTTTTTCTTGTATAGTCTTTGTTTTCAGTTTCTAATTTCTTTAGGGTTTTTTTTTGTTTTGCTTTACTGCCTTCGGCTTCGGGTTGTTTGTTGTTTTTTATTTTTATGAATTTTCATTTGTTTTTGCAACCGGCACTTTTTATTTCTATATAATTACTATTTCTTTGTTTTGGTCTAGGTGATATTTTACCCTGTTAGTGTTTTACTTGTTCTTTTTTATCAATTTTATTTATTTAAATTTCATTTATAGTTTTTTGTGTGTACAACTCTTTATTCGTCAAAGTATTGATGTTAATTATTATTATTTTTTGTTTACTTTGTTTGATATTTTTCCGAGTTTTTTAATTTTTTTTGCTTTTCAAGCTTTATTGTTTTTTTTTTGTTTTATATTTTTTTTCTTTTTTTTGGAAACATAGCAAACTGATTTTCATAAAAAGTTAATCTTTTCCCGGCAACGGCGCCAAAATTTGTTAGGCGTGTCGTAGCACCAACAAATTAATTTATTATTTCCTTACCTTTTAATCCCCTTTATGATTCAATATTCATCAAAACATATAGATAGGGCAAGTAATGGTCGATCCCACGAACAAAGATACTTTTTAGGCTACGAAAATCAGTTCACTTGTCACTTTTATTGAATAAAAACTAACGAAAATCTAAAACTAAAACTAAGAGATATGAGGAGTTTGAATGATAATTCTAAAAATATAAAAATGCAAATAAAATAAAGATAAGGATAACAGATAAGAGATACGAAATGAAACCAGAACAGCAACTCGAACTCAGAAGACACTCAGGGACAAACCAACACACAAAAACAATCACACAATAAACTTTATAATAACATAGACAATAATAATTAACTTAAACCATTTTGAAAATACTTATAGTTTTTAATAGAAAATAAATTGAACAAATCTGATTAATCAATTAATTATGTCTTAATCCTGAAACTAAACTGCTAATTAAACTCAGGGTTAAGCTGAAGAAGAGATCCACCTGCGGCTCTTCCCTATTCTCCCTAATATAGCCTATAGCCTATGTTAAGACCTGCCCTAACTCTAGACCCTACTATTCTTAACAACCCAAGGACCTGCCCCCAGATTTAATTAAAAATAGAGCATTAAGTTCTTTGGAAAACATCACTTAACAACTATGCAGTAGACTATATCTATTTAACATAGCCAGCTTGAAAACTCTGATTAATAAAAATTGGGTGGGAGCCAATTATGTATTAACCAGGTGACACTTGTGTTTTNACAATAATAAATCAATAAATCATATTTGAACAATTCAACACTAACACACAAACAATTCAACACTTATAATATAACTTAAACATTCAACAAACATGGAATTGAAAATAAACATATTTAATACTGACAATCAAATTCATAAATTGAGAAACTTATAAATTGGAAAGTCTTAATTAAAGAATGAAATTAAAAAGGAGAAAATTGCTCCCCTGAGTTTCTGTGTTTGTCCGAACAGTGTACAGAAGCTAGGAGTCGGGGGAGTTCCCAATCACCGAAGCATCGATCTCGCCTTGCCGTCGCCGTCCGGACCTCCCGTCGTCGTCACCGCTGTGCAATTGCCGTCTCCGGACCTAGGGTCGGAACCCTAGGTCGGCACCTGCTCTGCTCCGATCTGTTCTCTCGTCTCTATCCGTCTCCCCCTTTCCCGATCTGGTCTCCTCTTTTTATAATTGAAGTAGAAGAGTTTGAATATGAGAAGAATTGTATCTCTCGCGCTGGATTCCCGTCTCTTGCGCCTTCTTCTTCTTTTCCTACGCTTGGGATTTGGGAGAAGCGTAGCTTTTTTTCCTTTCCTTTTTTCTTTGCTCTCTTTATTTATTTCTTATGGGTCAAATTTGGACTTGGCCCAATCTTCACTCTTATTGCTCTAAAGGTCCAATAATGCTATCTTCCTCAACTATTGATGTTCTAAAGTATATCTAAAGAATTTTGTCAAGAAAAATAATACTTCCAAAATAATTATGAAATAATAAAAAAGTTCAAAATCGTGCATTTCATGTATAAAATGTAAACAATAGCCTAAAATCTCAAATATTAGAAATATTCTCATTTATGTATAAAATGCATATTAAATATCTTAAAAGTACTAATAAATGTAGGAATAAAATAGAATATTTTGTGACTCAACACTTACCTTCACTTAAGGCCAACCAGAAAGTGACTGCGTAGTGTTCACTGTTAGGTGGGTGGTACCCCCAAACGAGTAGGTATTCAAGTTTGGTTCTTGGATCCCGTACGTACGTTTTAACCCTAACCACCGAACATCATACCCGCAAGGCCTAATTTAAATGGGTATATCTTAGAGTTCTTCTAGATACCTTTAACAATACGAATCATTTCATAATCATCAACATATTCATTTTAATCATGATTTAATCATCAATAATCATTTTAATTAATTGGATCATCTTTAATACATTATAGCCATTCACAACAATAATCATTATGATATTCAATATCAATTAGCGGTCTAGCGCCGAGTGTTAACACCTTACCTTACCGTCATGCATCAAACAAAGTCTTTGTATTTATCAAAACATCATTTTTACTTTCAGAAATCATGTTCATATTGATTATAATTGAATGATATTAAAAAAAAGATTAAATAGTTTATAATTCAGATTTTCTAGAAAAACATCAGGTCGGACGGTACCCTTCATGGTACCTCGGTACCGGCTAACGGTACCTTGGTACCGTGCCGACGGTAGGGTATACCGTGGGTTGACAGATACCGCCAGAGGGACTTGGTGGCGACGGTAGCAACCCTACTGTCCCGACGGTAGTTGGGTACCGTTTGGACAGTACCTAGCTACCGTCCTAGCGGTAGTTCGTTAGCGTGTACTGTTCATCATCTTCTTCCTCGGGTCCAATTTTGGGAATTTCATTTTTTCTCTCCAAACTTCAATTAAACTATATAGAAATGTTCTCCAATGTTCATAGATCATTTAGACATCATTAATTCGTAGTTTTAGTCACAATATCAAGGTTTATGATTATTGGTTCTTCAAACATGTCAAACACAAAACTCAACCAAACGACCGTTTATGAACGTAGAAACGATCTATACAAACATTCAAGTCACTAGATATATCTACGGGCTTACCTCGAAGTGGAACGATGATTCCGGAGGAAAAACGGCAAAACTTCCAGCGAACACCACGGCTTGCTCTGACGACTTCTCACAAAATTGACAGCGCCACTGCGTTCTCCACATTCAAGGCTATCTCTTAGAATGAATTTGATGAATAATGGTGAAGAAATGGTGAAGTTGGATTTCTTATATTGCAAGAGAAGAGGAAGGAGACATTCTTCCTGGCGTCAATCTCCCTGTGCATTCGGCGTAGTGGAAGGAGCGGCGATTCCTATGGAATTTAAACGCAAGTAACTGATTGGGACTAATTTCGGTCCCAATCGGGGTATACTTTTTGGTCCAACTTTCTACGAATTGAAATCCATTTGCACCGTTGCGATCAGACAGTTAAATTCTATCCAACGATATAACTTTTATATTTGTTTGTAATACTCTTTCTGACATCATATTTTTGGGTGGTTGACTTTGACAATGTCAAAATTGATTTTATTGACCTTTACTCAGAAAGGTTCTTACATTTCATTCATATTATTTATTTTCATGATTTATTTCAATAAATCATTTCAAAGTTTACATCAGAAACAAATTCTTCATTTATTCTTGATTTGGGTCTGTACTTAGGTTTTCAATCAAGGTCACACAATAAGTAACATATTGGATTTATGTCTAAGAGATTTTTCCGGATTATGATATTGGATATCAATACATATTTTATTTCTTCTCAAATCCCAACAATAATTTATTTTAATCAAACTAAATTTGATTAATTGAATAATTTATTCAATAAATTTTAGGGTATATCTTGGGGCGTTACATTTCTCCCTCCTTAAAGGAATTTCGTCCTCAAAATTCTTCTAAGGCGTAACGTTTAATATTTCGTAGTGATCACACTTAATCATGATCGTGTCATGTTCATTCGCTTACGCCATAAATACGTCATTATCCACATGGATATGTATTCTCAAACTGTCGATGTTATCAAACTCGTTCTTTCTTCAAGAAGTTAACAATCTTTAGATTTAAGCAAGGTATCCAAAAATTATTTGGCGGGTTCCCATTCAAATTCAACATCCATAACTTAGGTTAACATCGTGTTTTGGAGCATATTTGACATATTTGCTCATCACTTCGTTCTTTCACAAGTCTCAATTTTACGTCATTAGTCAACAACATTCTTTCTTTGATTGAAAGTCCTTTAGTAGCATTTGCAGTTTCAAGTTCGCGATAGTTATAGTGGAAGATTTGGAGGTTGTTTAATTCATACGTCATAACGTAATCTTCTAAGTCATCCAAAACATCTTCACATCGTTCACATAGTTCAGTAATGACTCGTAAGTAACATCAAATGCCTTTTATTGGTTTAGGATTTTCAGAATATGGGATTTGTCATTATTTGTGAAGTAGTACTGTCGATCGATTGTACAGTAGTTTTGTCGAAACATTTCTTCGTTCATCTTCGTAGTAGTTCTCATTATTGTTAATGAGTCTATGTATCACTTCCTATTTATACGTGATAACGTTCGAGTATCGTCTCATATACGTCTTGTTGTATCCAAATTTCTTTCATCAATTTTGAAAACATATCTAGATATGATAGCGACAAGTTCGATTGTAATACTATGGTTGATCTCGTTTTGAGGGAAAAAAGAGAATATCTTCTGTATGTGATTCAATTCACGTATTTATAGAGTAAGGAGTCTTACGAGTTCTTATGCCAACATCGTATATAGGTTCGGGATTTTCACTTGAATGATTCAGCTTGATCTTTGTGACATCATTTCTTCTCTAGTTGTCGCACATACATTTCCTTGCTAGGGTTATAATGGAGTTTGTTTGGTCAATAAGATCATCGATAATAATCCTCAGAGATAACGTAATCGCATTGATTGTTTTGTGGTCCACAAAGAGAGGTTCAACATAGTGTTCAAGTCAGGGTAGTGTTACTATTGTGATCGATTCACGTATTCCACAGGGTATATTTTTTAAAGATCGGTATCATAAAGCAACTTTTCGTTTTATGAAGAATCGTGGTTTTATTATTTTGATACAAGATTGGGATTCAATCTTTTCAAGATTGCTCAAGTGAGATGCTTTAAGGGTGTAGTTAACACAACAAGTTTGAGTGATTTAAGGATATGAGTCACAAGATACAAAGATAGAGTTTGCAATATATCGTTGCTAATCGTACGTTTTCTTTCTTCAATGTTTCACTCTTTGGAAGTTACTCAAGAAGTCATTGTCTTAGGAAATAGCCGTTTTGACTTTTCATCTCGGATTTGATCGTATTTCAGGACAGCGAATCTATCTATTCATGAGTCTCAACATATCATATCCTCAGCAGACTACAGTATTGACGAGTACACTTTCGTCGGTAGATAATTGAAGCGAATCCACTTTTCTGTACATATTTTGGCTGGTGATAATTATCCTTTCATCAAGGGTTAGGTTGCACAGGCTATAAATATATCACAATTGTGAAAAGGGTATCTCACATTCTCACATCATGGAAGGAACTTCTCAAGCTCTTTTTTACACCATAAGATTCGTTGGTCTACTTGGCAGTCATTCTCTTGGTAGAAATCCAAAGTTTATGGCTACAACGGTTGATTTAGGAAGAGAATTGATAAGGCGAAAGATTAAACTTGCCTATGGAGGAGGTAGTGTTGGCCTTCAAGGAGCTGTTGCTTCAACAGTCTTTACCAATGGTGGTCTCGTTAGAGGTTTCATTCCTGGGTACATAGCAACACGACGGGTCTATGGACCTACGTACGGTGTAGAGCACATAGTTTCCAGTAATTACTACAAATATTTTGAGATGATTCATGTCGTGGAAGCTTTCATTGTTCTTCCCAAAGGAGTTGACACTATAGAAGGTTTGTTCACCTTGATCTCGTGGGCTTCTGAAGGGTTACACAATAGACCCATTGGTCTCTTAAACATTGACAGTTATTTCAATAACCTTTTCAAATTCTTAGACGATGTGGTGAGGCAAAACATCATGACTTCTAGTTTGAGGAAACTTTTTATTTCTTCTTTCTCTATTGACGAGCTTTTAGACAAACTAGAGTTTGCTAAAGCTTTCTCGGGTCCTGGGGCTAGTTACGACGAGTTTGCAAATCCTGAGAGATTAGACTTAGAATTGCATCTGTAATGTTCATCGTTGTGTTTTGCACATCAATGGTTATCCATAAATATTATTCTCAGCTACGTGGTCAGTGCAAGCTACATTTTCTTCATTCTTCAGTATTTCACTATTGGTGTCAATGTTTCACGTCTTGTTTTGTATCGTCACTACGTCGTGATCTTTCGAGTCAATAAGGTATATGAACGAGTCAACGATTTGTCTTGTCAGCAACGCTTTATTTCATTGATTCAATCAAACTTCATCAATTAAGGCGCCAGTTTATTCCACAAGGTTGATCTGTCTATAACTTCTAGCAAGCAGGTTCTTTGAATTTGACCGAACAAGTCATCAGTTTATACTAAAGGTAGCGATTCTTGATCGTCAGTGTGTTTATGTTTCTTAATAGGGATGTGATAGTATCCTGACCGTATGTCAATCTTAGAGAATACAATGGATCCTCTAAGCTGATCAAATAAGTCATCGATACGAGGTAAAGGATTACGAATTCTTCAACTAACAGTAGTTGACACAGAATCCCATCAATCCTTCTTTATTCGCACATGAACAGGACAGATACTCAAGGAGAAAACATTTGATCAGATGATTTTCAATCTCCACGAAAAGATATTCAACATGAAGTTTTCACAAATGCAAGACAGTATAAATCCAAGATTAATACATGCATAATTTTATTGAAAGGGAAACATGCTTAATGATGACATCAGAGTTTTCATCAATGTGATTACTCACAGCTTACGCACATCCATGAGTTCGTTTGTGGATTGTTTCCTGCTGGTGCAAGTCAGGCTTATGTAGATTGACTTTGAACACGGGCCGTCAGAAATGGATTTCCAGGATTTGTAGGACATTCCTTTTGGAAATGTCCAGGTTTCCCACAACTTAGACATAATTTTTTGTGTCATCCGGCATACTCCTGGATGGTGTCTTCTACAAATGTTACATTTCAGATGCTTCCACACCCTCAATTTGTGTTGAGTTGCCAGAGGTTTCATTCTTTTCGCGTGTGGGGCACTACAGGTTCCAATTAAAGGTTTGTTTCTCATAATAACAGGTTGGATACTTGAATTAGTATTGTATTGGCCTTCAATATTTCGGTGAACGTTTTGGTTGTCCAGTTCATTTTGAACAACAAGTGTGAAGTTCTCTATTTCAATATGAACAATCGCGTGTCCACTCTTTGGCACTTGGTTATCTTGTTCGTGGGCGGTTTCTTGGCTCATTCTACAAATAGTTGAAATTCCTTTTTTATAATTCTTTATTTGCGAGTTTGATAACAGATATCAAGAGTGTTCAACAATTGTAATGATTGTAAACAATCATGATAATTTGAGGAGGAATAATAGGATTCATTAATTCTAAACATTTTCGTTCGCGTCAACGATTGGTTCGCGTTGAGTCCACATGAAAATCTTCGACATCGGCTTCACATATGTTTATTCATCATTAATCATTTCTTCATTGTCGTCCCACTTCCATGCGACTTTACGAGGTAGATTAGTTTCGTTATTCACGATGCGATGCATATGTTGGTAACAGATTAGAGAGTTATACATTTTTCGTTCATTCTTTTGTCTCTTGTTGAGTACGAAAATTCTACTAGAGTCTATGCTCGATACGATTTTAGTATTAATCAATTGTTTTCTAATGAGAATTTTAACAAGTCAATATGTACGTACTTAAGAAATTTTCATACCTTTCTTGGAACAGAGGGATGCAAGAGTCGTGGATATGACTGACATTTTTTTTAATTCAAATTTTGATCCGAAGATCAGTTTTAAAACCATTTGCTCTGATACCAAATTGTAACACCCTAATCCGTCCAGGTCTGCAACCCATTTCGGACTAAAATATTAACTAAGTAATCGTAAAAATTTAAAACATTTCAAACACTTTTATTTATCACAATAATATTTTTCATATCATAAACATTACAGAGTTTTCAATATTGCGGAAGCTTAACAAATCACAATCATAAATATAATGAATTATATTCTTCAATTCAAAACCATAACATCCATTCCGACAATCTCACCTCCGTTTGCCTCCAGGATCACATCACATCATTCTTTTTATTAACCTGCGTGTAGGAAATAAAACATACTACACGCTCAGCGTTGAAGCTGAGTAAGCATATCTAATGCGTCGAACATCCATATAAACTGAATCTAAATTCATAATCAAATCATTTGATATCATGCACATAATGTTCAATTTAGATATTCAATAATCATTAATCAATATTCATCATTCATTAATCAACATTTATATTCACATTCATTGTTCATCAGTCATTCATAATATTCACAATACCCAATTCAATAATCATCATTCAATATTCATTCATATTCAACATTCAACATTCATATTTCAATATTCAACATTCGATAATATCCTTAAACTATTCTTAGTCTAAAGTCAATCACTTTAATGTTTATCAACCCCTTAAAACGAAGTTTAGTTTAAGATAATTTAAACTAGATTCCAATATAAGGTATTTTTTAAATAATCCTTAAGCTAGGCATAGTTTAAGATAAATGGAGTCTTCAAGATCTTAAACTTACCTTTACTTAAGGCCAACCAGAAACTGACTACGTAGTGTTCACTGTTACGTGGGTGGTACCCCCAAACGAGTAGGTACTCATGTTTGGTTCTTGGATCCCGTACATACGTTTTAACCCTAGCCATCGAGCATCATACCCGCAAGGCCTAACTTAAATGGGTATATCTTAGAGTTCTTTTAGATACCTTTCAATTCAACATCACTCTGGGTATATCTTTGAGTTCTTGTACATACCTTTAAAAATACGAATCATTTATAATCATTAACATATTCATTTTAATCATGACTTAATCATCAATAATCATTTTAATTAATAGGTTCATCATCAATACATTATAGCCATTCACAACAATAATCATTTTGATATTGAATAACAATTAACGGCCTAACGTCGAGTGTTAACACCCTAGCTTACCGTCATGCATCAGACAAAGTCTTTGTATTTGTCAAAACATCAATTTTATTTCTAGAAATCATGTTCATATTGATTATAATTGATTTATATTAAAAATAGGATTAAATGTTTTATAATTTAGATTTTCTGAAAAAACATCAGGTCGGATGGTACCCTTCACGGTACCTCAAGACTGGCTAACGGTACCTTATTACCGTGTCGACGGTAGGGTATACCGCCGGTTGACACATACCACCAGAGGGACTTGGTTGCGACGGTAGCAACCCTACCGTCCCGGTGGTAGTTGGGTACCGTTTGGATGGTACCTAGCTACCGTCCTAGCGGTTGATCGTTATCATGCACTGTTCATTGTCTTTTCCTCGGGTCTAATTTCAGGAATTTCATTTTTATTTTTTCATCACCAAACTTAAATTAAACTATATAGAAATGTTCTCTAATGTTCATAGATAATTTAGATATCATTAATTTGTAGTTTTAGCTACAATTTCAAGGTTTATGATTCTTGGTTCTTCAAACATGTCAAACACAAAACTCAATCAAACGACCATTTATGAACGTAGAAACGATCTATACAAACATTCTAGTGAATAGATATATCTACGGGCTTACCTCAAAGTGAAACGATGATTCCGGCAAAAAAACGGCGAAACTTCCGGCAAACACTACGGCTTGCTCTAGCGACTTCTCAGGAAATTGACAGCACCACTGCATTCTCCACACTCAAGGCTATCTCTCAGAATGAATTTGATGAAGAATGGTGAAGAAATGGTGAAGTTGGGTTTCTTGTATAGCAAGAGGAAGAGGAAGGAGACATTCTTCCTGACGTCATTCTCCCTGTGCGTTCGGCGTAGTGGAAGGAGCGGCGATTCCTATGGAATTTAAACGCAAGTCCTTGATTGGGACTAATTTGGGTCCTAGTCGGGGCACACTTTTTGGTCCAACTTTCTCCGAAATGAAATCTGTTTGCAGCGTTGCGATCAGACAGTTAAATTCTATCCAACTATATAACTTTTATATTTATTTGCATTACTTTTTCTGACATCATATTTTTGGGTGGTTGACTTTGACAGAGTCAAAATTGATTTTATTGACCTTTACTCAGAAAGGTTCTTACATTTCATTCATATTATTTATTCTCATGATTTATTCAATAAATCATTTCAAAGTTTACATCACAAAGAAATTCGTCATTTTTCTTGATTTGGATCTGTACTCAGATTCTCAATTAAGGTCACACAATAAGTAACATATTGGATTTATCTCTAAGAGATTTATCCGGATTATGATATTGGATATCAATACAAATTTTATTTCGGATCAAATCCCAACAATAATTTATTTTTATTAAAGTAAATTTTATTAATTGAATAATTTATTCATTAAATTTTAGGGTAATCTTTGGGGCATTACATGGAGCTTCAGGATCATAAACATGGTCAGTGGTAGCTTCTGTAGCAGGAACATGAGTGGTAGTAGGAATTTGAAGGAATTTGAGGAGGGACATGAGTAGTAGGAACAATTTGAAATGCTGTTTGGGCATCTTCAATAGCAAGAACATGAGTATTGGCAGGAGTTCGAGCAAGAACAGGGTCATGGACAGTAACAGGTCCAATTGGTACATTATCAGGTGTAAAAACTGGGGTAATATCTTTAGTGGACTGATTTGGTACCTCATTGGAAGCATAAGCAGGTTCACCTAGCAATTGGGCAGTGATACCAATTGGGGTTGACTTTTAACAGCCTTCACATCTGAAGTTGCTTTTGAGGAGGCCCTAGCATCTGCCGTTAACTCCCTTTCGATCCATCTTCAAGAGGAGTGTGATTTTTTTACAGTTTTCATGGCCATATTTTTTGCAAGATGTGCAGAAGGCAGGGAGGTCTTCATAATGGATGGGTTGTAAAAAGGAAAGCTTTCCAAGGTGAATCCAAATGAATTGTGGCAATTACTGGGTCAAGTCTAGTTCAACACACACACGAGCAACTGAAGGTCTAGTTAAAAAGATTGCAGCATTGTCATTTTTCATGGGTTTCCCAATCAAATTGGCAATAGAGTAAAGAGTAGAAGAATCAAACATATTAATGGGTAGACCTTCCATTCATATCCAGACAGGTAGAAAACGAGATTCAACAGTGGGATCAAATTCAGGAGTCCATCTAAACACATTGAAAGAGTAACCATTGATCTCCCAGTTCTTTCGCAGTAGACATTGTAGAAAATCAATGTAAGAATAAGAAATAATTAAAATGTGTAATTCATCAAGGAGGGTAATAGTAAATGACGCTTCAAACTAATCTTATCAAATACATGACAGATTGTTGCTAAATTTGGTCTACCTACTTTGAATCGGCCAACAATAGCTAGGTTAAACCTTGCAGCCAAACCCTTAATCTCTGTTAGCTTATTCGGATACGAATATAATACGTTTATGTTGGAGTTGTGCCCTGATGGCCAACTGTTCATCGTTATCCTATCATGTGTAGGCAGATATAACATGTTTACACATCTCATGCTAATGTAAACGAATACTATATTCCTAGATTTCTATTTAAAGATGTTTATCGGATAGTGTTATTCTGCTGATGAGACTAACATTTTGTAATAAATATTTATCTGAATGTCCATAGTCGAGTATTAACGAGAGTGGGATATCGTTAATGCATGTGAGACTAGTGTGTGTTGGATGTTTGACTTAGTCTCATAGTCAATGACAGTGTGTTCGCATCCGCACATGGGCAGATATTATTTGGAGATAATAGGATGCCGGACTGACCCATCCTAAAGATGTTGCTTGAACTTTTAGTTCATGCTCTAAGCATCTTTAGCGCGACCACGAGTGTAACTATCTTTCGACTTGAAGTATTATGTTTTCTGCATATGTGAACCCGCATACTTTGATGCATTGTCCTAAGCCATATGAAATAAGGATGGTATACAGGCTTTGTTTTGGGTATGCCGCAACGTGAATTCAGAAACGTAGATTACGTACATAAGATTTGTCACTACTCTTTTTAAAGAGATTAATGTCTTATGGGGCCCACTGATAAGTTATGACTCAGGATATTGCATGACCATGCTGAGATGCTTTTATGACGTCTGTTCCTATTAGTCAGACTTGATAAATCAGTGAATGACTTAATGGATACAAGTTGGATTTTATTAATCTCTTGCATTAAGTTTAGACATTGAGACAAAGGGATACAGTTACACGGAGTCTGAGTCGTGGAAAGGTTTTGACGGTGCAAACGTCTTAACTTATAATCTGGGGGCAATAATGTGTTGCTAGATACCGCTTATTGCTTATAGTATTGGTGCAGAGCCAATACTATGGCCAGCTTTATAAGTGCCTATACGGGTCACACACTTTGGACAATTTAAGGAGTAGCGTTAAACAATGGGATAATAAGTAATTTGTATATTTGTATATTTGTAAAATAGTAAAATAAAATATTTTGGAATATAATATTATATATGTGATATTCGGTTATATATATATTATATATATTTGAACCGATTTATATATATATTATATATTGAATATTTTATTTTGGTTTGTCATTTTAATTATGAAAATAATTATTTTGACATAAACTATTTAAAGTATATTTGTATACTTGTTTAAAAATGATATTGGTATTTTTATTTGATTTAAAATTAATTTTATATTAATTTTTGATGTCAAATAAAGTACACTTTGAACATTTAAGTGGAGAAGAATTTCAAATATCCTTCTCATATAATCATTTCGGCCATAGTGATATAAAGGATCAAAAATCAATCTTTGACATAGTTTATTAGTTTTTATCCTTTAGCTAAATGACAAAGTTTTATAAATGACTTTGTAATCTTTTGTTGATTACACGGCACATTGAATTTAAAGTGGGAATGTGAAGATTATCATTTAAAAAAAAGAGCATGCACTTGTGTATTTCGGTGATAATTTTTCTAGTAAGAGAAAATTTCTTTTATATTCTATTAATATCATTTTGTGTATAGAAAATATCTATAATATTTTCTAAATATTATTAGAAATATTTTCTATAAGAAATATACAAGATTATTATTATCCCAATTTTAATCTTTATATTTTATACTACTATAATCTTTACTAGCATAAAGATTGTGGTAGACTCCGGCGTTGTTCGTGTGTCAAAGTTGGAGACCGGACGCTTGAACGGTTACGTTTGCACTTTCAACGCTCTTCCTACGA
>OOIL02003548.1:0-19525 GCA_900332095.2 Cuscuta campestris
AACTTTGTGTTGTTTGGAACTCTCTTCTTTTACACTTTTTATTTTATCTTTAAAACCAAAAAGACCAAAATATTTTACAACTTCTTTTGTAAACTTTTGTTTAAATTAAATTAACTCACGTCTCCCTGAGGTTCGACACCCTACTTACAAGGGATTCTCTTTAGTTGTTATTTTTGCCCGTTCTATACTGCAAATCAGCTAGAATCACAAACAAAAAGTTCATAAAATTCACAAACTTAATTTTTTAACATTTTCCTAGAAATAAAATGCACTCAAATAATAAAAGATATTTTAATTTAAAATCCATAAAAGGCAAGTTTGTGAAGTTTGTGAACTATTTGTTTGTGACTCTAGCATTTTCCCAAGGCTAATTTGGAAAAAAACAAAAGAAAATATTCTTTCCTTAAATTTCATAAAAGTCAAAAGGGGAAAGTGGTTTTGAGACGGAGGGAGTATATATATATATATATGTATATATATATATATATATATATATATATATATAAAATTTAAACTTCAAAAAATTACTTCTGAGTAACTCGAGTTTTGTTGAAATAACTCTCATGTCCATCTATTTTTAAAAAATCATTAAGGACCCTAATGTTTTGTTGTAAAGACTGGGAGGGAACATTCCGTCCCCTATTCCCTTTATGATTATTGATAAACAATGTTTTTCTTCATTTTGTTCTTTCTATAGTCATTTTAATTGCATTTATTTTTTATATCAGACAAACAATTTTGAATTTCTGAAAAACACTTCCATAAGAAATTGGATAAACTTTATGGAAAAAAAGTGTTGGGAATAAAACACACAACACACACACACAAATAATCTGCAAGAAATGAGAGAAACGAAACACGGGCGAAACACGAGAATTTAACGTGGTTCAGTTTCCCTAATCCACGTCTGCAACAGGAAAATTTCTATTTCACTTGTCGTGTCTCACCGAATTACAAGGGCTCAATATATAGGAGAAAAAAATAGGGTTACATAATATGGGCCGCCCAATAAGTCAAGCCTAAGCCTCCACAAACCCAACATTCTCCCACTTGGAGGCTTGATAGTCATCAACTACTATCCACCACGATTGCTTGCATCGAGTAATCTTCCTAAGCTCTCCTGTTGCAGCGACCCTCTCAATTGACAACTGAAAGGCCCGTTGAAGCTCTCCCAAGCTCCAATACATCAGTCATTTCTAAATCTGCCCCTGACTCGTCGTCGGTCCCTACCGGCTCCCACTGCAAACGCACACTGCCGGATCGTAGAACATCATGAGAACAAACACTCTCCATACTCAGCAAGAAATTTTCTGGAGATGTTCCAACAGCTGGAATACTGGTTCCTTTGACCCACTATCTTCTAGGAAACTTGACTGAAGTGCCTCTTGAGCTCCCTCTGCCATAAATACTTTTGACTAACCTCCTTGAACCTTTCCTCGCTTGTTCGTCCTGAGTCTGACTTGTGGCTCTAGGTTTCTCTCTTGCATAGACAACCTTATTCTGCCCAAGAGACTCTATGAACCGGACTTTTTTCTCTTTTGAACTGGGACGATCACTCCCTCAGATGGTAACTCGATCATATACAGTGAACCTTTCTTCTTTCCACGGGCCATGACAAGATTTCCCTTCACGACCGTCCAACTGCCTAACAGAATTCAAATTTTTCTTCAAGGCTGGAACCATTCTGACATCCTTCAAAATCCAGAAACCGACTAGGGTCTTCAACACCATGTCACCCATGCCCGTCACCTCAAGAGCTATATCGTCCGCAAGTCGTACCTTTCTAAAGTCTCTAATAATAAGATTCTGCAATTCTTCACCGCTGTGGGTGGCATGAAATGAAGCACCAGAATCCATGACTCAGGATTCCACATTGCTTTACTCACAGCAAGTCAGAGTGACCTCCTCGTCACTCGCGGAGCCTTTAGCAATGTTCACTTTATTATCATTTGGGAATTGATTCTTAAAATGCCCCACGTCCTTGCACTTCCAGCACGTTACCCCTAAGCTATCCCGAGTCTTGGACTGACTCCTTTGTCTGTTTTTGCTCCCACCACCTCTACTATTTCTTCTGCCTCTGCCAACACGAAGCAATTCACCGGATGACTTCCCTCAACTCTTTCTTCTGACATCCTCGCCAAGAACGAGATCTCAAATCTGATCAAAGGTGAATCCATCGGGTCCCACTGAACCAGTAACGCTGTAACCATTCCAGACCAACTATAAGGAAAAGACGATAGCAGTAACAAAGCTTGAACTTCATCATCGAACTTAATCTTCACTAACGCAGGTCTGGTTACGATCGAATTCATCTTGTTAATGTGCTCGGTAATTGAAGTTCTTTCTTTCATCCTTGTGTTCACCAGATCTCTGATCAGAAAAATTTTATTCGCTGCAGATGGCTTCTCGTACATGTATGTTAGACAGCGCTTCTATAATTCCATTCGCTGTCTTCTCCTTCAGAATGTTGAATGCAACATTCTTGGTCAATGAGAGACGGATCACAAACATAGCTTTTCGATCCAGACCTGCCCAATCTGCATCCGACATCTTTTCTAGCTTGTCACCCAATACCACGTCCAAATCTTTCTAAACTAGCAAATCTTCAATTTTCATTTTCCACCAACTGAAATATGTACCGTCGAACTTCTCAATTTGGAACTTCCCGTCTTCTACCATATCACACGAACAGGTGAGATACCTGGTACAACTAATTTCAGAAAAACTGGACAAATCCACAACCCAACAATAAAACTAGTCCGAACCAAATCAACCCAGTATCCACCCACAAGAAAAATTACGGCCCAAATGTGATAAAAGTGAACATTGCTAAAGGCTTCGCAATTGACGAGGAGGTCACTCTCACATGCTGTGAGGAAAGCAATATGGATTCCTGGGTCATGGTTTCTGGTGCTTCATTTCATGCCACCCGCAGCGAGAAACGAGAGAAAAAAAACACGGACGACACACAAGAATTTAACGTGGTTCGGTTTCCCTAATCCACGGCTGCAACATGAAGATTTCTATTTCACTTGTCGTGTCTCATCGAATTACAAGTACACGGGCTCAATATATAGGAGAAAAAAAACTAGGGTTACATAATATGAGCCGCCCAATAAGTCAAGCCCAAGTCTCCACAAACTGAACAAAAAGGAACAATGTGAAGAAAAAAAGAAAAAAAAAGAAAAAAAACTAAAAAGTGATAGCCGTGAGGTTTATTGATAGAAAATCATTGAGGGCAAAATGGGAAAAAAATTGTCCATCTGGTCCAAAAAATCTTTCCTGTTTTGACTTTTTTTAGTCAAACAGTGTTACTCTTTGACTATAAATTGTGAACAAACTAAATTTAATTATAATTAGACATAATTGGATTCATCTTAGGATATAATTTTGATATATTAAATTTTTATACGAGTAACATTTATTTATTTATATTGTTTACCTTTTGGTCAAAGAGAGTCACTTTTTAACTAAAAAAATCAAAATAAGAAGTGTTTTTTTAGATGGGAGGGAGTATTTTTTAACGGTGAAAAGAACAAGATGCATTCAGCCTTAATTTACATTGTTGTTTTGCAATTTTCAGGTCTTAGAAAAATTGGATGTGGGGCGTCACTATCAATTTTAGCAGCTCTGTTTATTAATATTGGGTTCAGTAAAAAAACTCGCCCGGTAAAAGATTATACTCCAATTCATTGTCTCTTATGATCTAAAAAGCTTAGATGGTTTGATTTCTTTATTACGGAGTATTTTTTTGTTCAGATTTATTGTTCAAATTCTTTCAACTTTTGTATGTGCACAGTGCACAATACAGTTCCCATTTCATCTGTTATTTTTAACTCATAAATAGGACAATTTTGGACCTAAATTCGGCGGGGTCTACAAAATTATTTTTCCAAAATAATTGTGGACGAATATTTTTCTAAGAGAAACGACTAATTCGATATATTGTGCGCCAAAATTGGTGCTCGGGTGAATGAAAAATTAATTCATAAAGTCAAACACTTGGAAGGGGTAATACCCACATCCCACATCGGATATGAGATCCTTCAACTTCCTCCATTTATAAAGCAACTTATGGAGAGGGAACCAAAGGAGCCCTCGTGCATTGCTGCCGCTGTTTGTCCTGGAGTGTGCACGACGTGTCGTGACGTGGCAAGGTTGAAACCTTAACTTTTACGAGATCGAATCGAACACATTAATGAAGTGACAAAGATAATAGAAATGCATGCATACATCCGAAGAGTCTCTGGTGACTCCTCGGTTGTTTTTCCCGAGCCGTGGAGGTTCGTCCCATCCGCCCAAGACCATCTCCTATTTAGGGAGGTCTTGTTCCAATGAAGAGGATACACTCGAAACATTAGCGGAAAGCTCCAGCAACTCTGCTTTCCTTAAATTTTTTCTTTCTTTCTTAGGCGCGGTTTTGGTCATTGCCGCACCAACGTTCCACCGGTCAAGCAGAAAGTTTGTTCGTCTTCCTTCTCCATTCGGTTTCCAACCACCGGCGATACACTCTTACTATTTTTTTAAATTATTTTCTTTTGTTGTAAAATCTAAACTTATAATATGTTCGGATTACTTATTTCTTTCTTAACTTTCCGCTGTAATATTGGTAACATCATTTACACACTTCCTCCGTCGTATAAAGATGTTGTCATCTTGACTTTAAGAAATTTTGTGGGAGAAATATTTTTGCTTTCAACTTCCAAAAATACTCTTGATGTAATTGATAAAAGTAAGATGTGATGATTAGATTATTAGTAAAAAGATATGATGTGATAGGTAGGTTAAGAATTAATAAAGGTAAAAGTGATTTTTTTAATTAAAAGACTAATGACACTTTGTAGGACAAGAAAAAAAAAGTAGTTTTTGGAACGGACGGAGTACTAGCAAAAGTAGAAATTAAAGGAAGAGGAGTGTAAATTCAACTTCTACTATTTTGTTTGGTCCGAGGGAAATAGAAGGGGAGAAATGAAGTAGTTTTAAATTCTCTTATTTGGCTCGGGGTGAAATTGATGGGGTGGGAGGGAGCCCTCGCGCACTGCCGCCACCGTCTGTCTTGGCATGTGCACGACGCGTCGTGACATGGCGAGGAAAATGATTGTTATGCACGTGGACACTTTTTTTTGCACTAAAGGAGTATATACGAATGTTTTTTGAAAATTAATATAACAAAATAAATGGTGAATCATTTTAAAATTTTAAATATGAAGTTTTTTAAGTTAATAAAATTTATACTGCTTCTATGTAATTAATTTTTTTTATTTCCTTTGCTAATTTGTAAGTAAAATAACTATAAAGAGAAAATTTTACACTTTGTTCGAATTGAAGTGGAACTTTTGTTGGGGCGAGGGGAGTATAACCTAAATTTAAAAAAAACTACAATGATGGAATAGAAACTTGTAAAATACTCGCTTTGTCCATGAAAACTTTTCTTCTTTCTTTTTTCATCCGTTCCAAAAAACACTTCTTATTTCTATTAAAAAGTCAATTTTAACCCTTACTTTTTCATACCCTACCTATCACATCATACCTTTTTACTAATAATATATCCATCAAATCCTACTTTTATCGATCACATCAAAAGACTTTTTTGGAAATTCAATACCAAAATACACTTTCTTTAAATCTCTTAAAAATCAATTTCTCCCATGTTTTTAGGACCGGAGGGAGTAGTTAGAAAGTAAACAAATTTATAAAAATATAATCAAAATAATGATTACTTAATATAATCTTATTAGGCACACGTGACATATATGCCACGTTGCATCACATTTATCCTTCATTTATTTCAACTTTTGTCTCCTTTTATGTTTTCTTATGTCACACTAATTATTCTAAATAATATGTATAGTTCTTCCTCTATTGTAGAATAATAGTGTCCTCCTTATGTTTTATTTAGTTGAGTTGTTGTAACTCTGGTGGACATTATTTTTAGACAAACAACTAGATGTTGGAAGTTGTATCTAGCCATTTTGATTTTTAATAGAATAGTAGCGTCCTACCAACATCATGCTGTTGCAGTCTGTGTTGTGTCATTTGCTATGTCACCTTAGGCTGTGACTAAATCCTACTTCAGTAAGAAGTTGAGGCCGTGGTTTCTGAAGTCCAGCTGATTTTTATTTTTGGCGTATGTTTTGTGCTAAAAAAGGAGTCCTAAAGTGGTTTGAAAGGCTTCCATGAAGATCCTTTCTTCCTTAACAATGTTTGCCGTTTGGGTAGTGTCCAAACTCTTTTTTCGCTATTCTTGAGGAGCAAGAATCGAATGGATCAAGAAATCCTAATTGAACTCTCATAGGTGTTGTACCCTATAAATACTTTACGCCTCTAGCTCTTCATACAAGGTGAGAAGAAAAATAGAGTGAGCCGACTATACAAAAGATCAAATCCGAGAGGTTGTCAAGGAGTGTTCAATGCTTACATGAAGATCATGCCATCATCATCATATATTGTGTGAAGAACCTAGAGCTATTATACCATGTTCAACTTCTTTTCGTGGTGATTTCTAGAAGTTCATCTTTGTTGAACACGGACGTGGGCCCCGTAGATTAGTAGAATTCTTTGAACTGTGCAAACATATTGTTGTGTCGGTTTTAGTGCTATATTTTTTAGTCTTTCTTTAAGCGACATAGTAGGTGTTACCACACTTTGCACGTCATATCTCGTTGTACCTTGTGTTGTAGAATCTATGTGGCCCTTTTATTAGTTTTCTTTATGTTGAACTGCTCTACAGATCTACTTGATTGGTTTTTGGTTCCCCCCTCAAAATTTCAAATAGTCCTCCTTTTTCTTTTCACGGCATCCAAAATTAGTCTGGGTCAATTTTTGTACGGTTTATGTGTAATTATCGCATTTAGAAAAAACTACTCCCTCCGTCTATATCTTTTCTTTCTAATTGAGTATTCACGATTTCCCATGCACTACTTTGACATTTAATTTATTTATTTGTATATAAATGCTCTCTCTGTCCCACTATTTTTGTAGACTTTTCCTTTTTGTTTGTCTCACATTTTTATCAATTTTCCTTTTTGTACGGAGTAATACTCAAAAGGCTCAATTGTTTCTTTTAGCCTTAATAAATTTTTAATTACATAGTACTTATTTTTCTTTCTCATATACAACCATAGGGTCATTGCCATACTCCTACCAAAACACTTCCCAGCGCAGAAATTGATATGGAATGTGCTAGGGAAATCTCACTTGGTGTACACTATACACTTGGTGAACACCAAGTGTACACTATAGTAGTAACAAGTACACAAATCTTCAATGTCTTTGCACGCACATACATTGAGTGTCTGGTTTGGTGTGAGTGTACACTATGTGGGGTTTGCAAAGTATTTTTCAATTGATATACTCCATAGCAGAAAGAGATCTTGACTATTTCAATATGGAGTGATCAGAGTAAAGAAGAAGACTACACCAGCTACAAAGAAACCTATGATTCCGGCAAGATTGAAATTAAAAGACAATCAATTTGGCCTATTTTGTATTTCTTTTCAGATTTAAGTCTTCTCTCCACCCAGACCTCTCTCACACGCCAAATCTCTTTCTTCTAACCAGACCAATCTCCACAAATCAAAGAAGAAGATGACAATGACAATGATAAAGAAGACGACATCAAGATCTATGTTCATGTTATCGAGTATGATGATGAGAGAGCACCGATGAATTCATGAAAGATGAATTCATGAAATACTGTGCCCTTGATATCTGTAAGAACGATGGCGACGAACTCCAAGCAAGATGTCGAAGGGTTTTGAAGAAAGAAATGGAGGAAAAGCGAAACGTCTCACCTTAGATAATTCCAACCAGGCCAAGTAGCCCTTATTTTAACTAAATAAGGTTATTTTAAACATTTCACTATATATTTCAAAAAAAAATCATCTAGGTATCTCCTATTTTGAGAAACTAACTATCGGGTACCTCATATTTTAATAATATATATCGGTGTACCCTCTATTTTTAGAAATTAACTATCGAGTAACTCACATTTTTAAAATATATCCCGGGGTACCTCCAAATGTATATTAATTTACCCATGAGGGACATTTTGATTAATTCGAAAGTTTCGATTAAACTGGATAGATCTACTTAAAGTATAAGAATGAAGGTTATTTATGGAATTTTAAACCCCTATATTTTAAAGTTAATGGCGTAACTCGCTTTGACAAAGAGTGAGACGAAATGTCCCCCACGGATAAGTTAATGTATATTTGAAGGTACCACAGAGTATATTTTATAAATGTGAGGTACCTAGTAGTTAGCTTCTCAAAATAGAGGGTATCTCGTAGTATATTTTAAAAATCTGAGGTATGTGGCAGTTAGTTTCTCAAAATAGGAGGTACCCAAAAGCAATTTTCTAATATTTCTCTCCTTTTGATAAATGTGCCAAAAAGAAACTGAGTGATAACACCAAAACAAATGGAGTATTCAATATAAAAAATTTGATGTTTCAAAATAAATCTATGGATATTAAGTTTCTACCAAAATTCAGTTACTTTTTTCTTATTTTGTGATCAAAGTTTAAAAAAAATTGTCTACAAATGTCAAAATGAGAAGAAAGATATGGGGCGAAAGGAGTATCTTGTTATGATCTGATGCGTACAACTTATTTGTTGAGCTCATTACAAATGTTTATTGGTAAGTTATATACTCTATTGTAGGGGAAATGGCTCTCTCCTCTCTTCCCTATTGAGGTGGAAAACATCAACTTGGCGAAGCATACCAGTGATTCTGGTGTCTATGATTCAGAAGGAAGGTACGTTAATTTATTCAATAAAGCTAGGGCAACCCTAGAAGAGTAACCACAAGCATGACATCATGCTTCATATAGAGCACACATATCTTTATTGCCCGTATCACATATTTAATAATGGTCTCTTTGGCCCGTGCAAAGTATGTCTTGTTCACGGTAAAGTATATTTTTATTCAATAACAAAAAGAGTTTGTGCCTAAGTGGAAATCATATGGTTTTTTGTTATTGTAAAGTGAAAAACACACACACACACAGATATATATATATATATATGTGTGTGTGTGTGTGTATATATATATATATATATATATATATATAGACACACACACAGACAGACATACATACACTATACAGTAAGATGACATGCTACGATCAGATTACGCAAAGCTCACCACTGCAAACTATAAAGTTCATCCACACCAACTGCAAAGCTCACCATTATTTTTTCACACTTTGATATTTTTTTAAAAATAAAATCGAAGGAAGAGGTGCTGACTAGATTTTGAGCGATGACCGCCACCCTTTACTACCACTGGCCACCGCCGCCTGCCGATGGTCACCACCAATCTTTGCCGGTCACCACCGCCAGTCGCTGATCGCCTCCGTTACTGGTCGCCAGTTGCTGCGCCGATGACCAGTGGTTGACTGGTGTTGAAATTTTTTAAATAATTTTTTTATTTTTAAAATATAAAAAAATGGTGAGTTTTGGTGTTCAAAGTGGTGAGCTTTGCTTTATTTCTAGGTGAGCTTTGTATGGTGCATTGGTGAGCTTTTTAGTGTAATATGTTGAGCGTGACATCATCTCACTGAAGCATGTCATCTGACATAACGTGACATGTCATCAGACTGAAGTATATCCCATAACTCCATAAGGTGTCAGTGGCATAAAAATCAGGTATGGGTTAATATGCTAACCCCCTATTCGGTCAAGCTTAACACAATTAACTAGGCCTGATTAAATATAAGCCCAATTAGGGCCTGTTCTTTAGGACTGGAAAAAAAGAACTGGAAACTGGAAGAAACTAGAAGAAACTGGAAGGAACTGGAAGAAACTGGAAACAACTGGAAGGAACTGGAAGGAACTGGAAGAAACTGGAAGGAACTGGAAGAAACTGGAAAAACTGAAAAAAATTTAAAAAAAATTAAAAGAAATTGAAAAAACTAGAATAAATTGTAAAATCTAAAAAAAGTTTTTAAAAAATTTTTATGTGTGGTTTTAAATTATTCTCATTCTGATTCTTATTGATATAAATTATTATTACTATTATTATTATTATTATTATTATTATTGTTGGTGGTGGTGGTGGTAGTGGTGGTGTTATCACGTTATCCAAATGATTGTCTTTAAAATAAAAAAATATTATGAATATTATTTTTCATACATAAAAAGATATTTTAAAAAATTAATTAGAATATAAAATTAGCATAAATATCAAAATGTTAAATAGTTAAGAGTTATTATGGCTATGTTGTATTTATTATAAAATAATATATTTGTAATTATATTTTATACATAATGTAATCAAACTTATATTTATTTAAGGATTGACAATTTATTTCCATTGTAACCCTATTTTTTGAATAAAAATATAGAACTGGTATTATTCATATTAAAAAGTTGAAGAAAAAAATAATGAATGTGAATCATAAAAATAGTGAGATGAAAAAATTAAATAATTTATAAACTATAGTTATGAACATAAAAGTTGTAATTAAAAAAATTGTAATAATAATAATAATTATAATAATAATATATATTTTTTTAGAGTTATTTGTCAAAAGGTAGAAAGAATTTGAAGAAAATAAATATAGTTGGAAGAAATTAGAAGAAACTGGAAAAAAACTGGAAGAAACTGGAAGGAACTGGAAAAAACTGGAAGAAACTGGAAGGAACTGGAAAGAACTGGAAAGAACTGGAAAAAACTGGAAGAACTGGAAGAAACTGGAAGAAACTGAAAGAAACTGGAAAGAACTGGAAGGAACTGGAAAGAACTGGAAGTTAAGAGTTCAAGTCCTAAAGAACAGGCCCTTACTCTTCCATAAAAACAATACACTTTAAAATTTGTTTAAGGAGTAATCATATGAAAATGTAATGTTAAATGACCTTTTTAAACTCCAAAATATTATAAAAGTTTAAAAATGCGTCTTGGAGAGATAATCAGGGTGGGGTTACATCAGGGTCTGACCTTAGCCTTTTCTTCTTTGCTTTGGTAATGGATGCCCTGTCATAGGGTGTTCAAGGAGAGGTTCCTTGGTGCATGCATGCTTTTTTCTAACAATATTGCGTTGATTGATGAGACCCATGAGAGACTAAATCATAAGTTGGAGCTATGCCGCCCTTCCTTGGAACCCAAAGTTTTCAAACTAAGTAGGACTAAAAGAGAATATATGGGATGGTTTTTTAGTGGCCGAGTGATAGAATCAGAGTTGGAAAATTAGTTTGGTTTCTATTCAATGCCTAAGAGAGACAAGTTTTGGTATCTTTCTTTGGTCATGTTCATGAGAGGGATATTGCACACCATACTTAAGCAATATACTTTGGCTTAGTTGAATTTGGCTTTGGTGGATTTATTGAACAAGAAGTTTTTGGCTATGACCAATGGAAAGTTCTACCCGTCACTAGCTATGTCGTATGGTATAGAGTCTTAGGCATTTAACAAAACTCACATTTGTCAACTAAAGGCTATAGAGATGCGAATGTTGCAATGTATTAGGAAGTATAATTAAATTAGGATACTACTTTCCTTTCCTACTAGGATTATTCTTTCCTTTCCTACTTGTACTTTGATTACTCTTGTATTCCCTATATATAGGGCCATATCTCTCAATATTTAATAAGCAAGTTATTATCAAATTGTATCATGGTATCAAAGCTAAGGCTCTCAAAAAACTAGCATCTCTTTTTTTGGCCGTGCCCTTCGCCAACCGTCACTAAACATGGCTGCCCCATCGGATCCTTTGGCTTCCTTACCCTCTGGAGTAAAACTTTTGCTTCGCAGTCTCCACAACTTAATCCCAGAAAAACTCACCGAAACAAATTATCTGGCATGGTCTCTCAATGTTCAAACCGCTCTTTCAGCTAATCTTCTCCTTGGATGGATTGATGGTCATGAAGGAGCCCCGACGCCAACCATCTCCAAAAACGATCAAACTGTCCCTAATCCGGAGTATACCTCCTGGAACATCGTTGACACATAGATCCGCGCCTCCCTCCTAGCAGTCATCAGCCCCTCCGTTCACAAACATGCTCGCGGCTTCACCACATCTACTGCCCATCTGGGATGCTTTGGCCGCACGGTACAATTCCGTAACCACCGCTCATATTTATCAGCTTTGGGACAAACTCCACACTCTTCGTAAAGGTACCAAAACTATGACACAATACCTTGATTATGTGGCAACTATTCTCTCGGATCTCGATGCCTTGAAAGAAGAGATCCCTGAACGTGATGTGGTGAATGCTGTCATTCGTGGTCTTCCCACCGAATATTCATCCTTTAAGCAAAACATTTGCATGAACAACACCAATATTTCGTTAAATAAGCTTTCTGGATGGCTAATCTTTGAAGAAATAAACCTGGAGATGGAGAATAAACTCAGCCTCACCGAGTCTACCATCACCGAACCTCGCACAGCACTTCTCGCTACAAACGTTCGAGGTCGCGGTAGAGGAGGCTACCGCGGTCGACCGTCCCCTGGGCGTAGATACAACAGCGGACGTGGAGAAAGGAACAACGGTCGACCGTCTCAGGGAAACGGTCGACCGTCATGGGATCTGCCAACCTGCCACATCTGCGAAAAACGAGGTCACTCTGCGTCTGCGTGCTGGTATCGGTTTGATGATTCTTATACTGCGAACTCCTCCTCTAGTGCTCCCCGTGCAATGCATGCATCTACGAGTAATCATTCTGGAAACTGGTATCTGGACACTAGTGCCAACACCCATGTCACGTCTGATTATTCTCAGCTACAATCTCCTCATCAATACATCGATACTGATGCTATTACCGTAGGCAATGGTCAATCCCTACCCATCACACACTCTGGGTCAGGTTTTGTCCATACGCCTAATGGTAAATACCACCTTTCTACTCTTCATTATGTCCTTTCCCTTACCTCCAATCTATTGTCTGTCCATCGATTTACCAAAGATAACAACTGCACCCTTGTTTTTAATGCCAATGATTTCCAGATAGTGGACAATCCTACCAACCTGGTGCGGTACAAGGGCCTCTGTGAGCATGGGTTATACACACTTCCTTCCAAACTCCAAACCGTTGCGTATCAAGCTATCCAAGAGTCCACTTGGCATCGTAGACTCGTTCATCCAGCTCCTGCGATTGCCAAATCTATTTTGTCTTCCTTAGGTTTTCAGTTTTCAGAACCTTTACATTGTGAATCATGTTATGTCTCTAAGTCCTGTCGTTTACCTTTTGAATTGTCTGAACATAAGGCTACAGCGCCCTTTCAATTAATACATTCTGATGTCTGGGGTCCCACCTTTGTTCCTTCCTGTAGCGGCTTTCGATTTTATATCTCTTTCGTTGATGATTTCAGCAAATTTACCTGGATTTATCCCCTAAAACATAAATCTGAAGCTTACTCTGTTTTTGTGACTTTTGAAAAAATGATTAAAACTCAGTTTAATTCTCACATCAAAATTTTTCGAAGCGATAATGGCAAAGAATTTTTAAATAATGCTTTTGGCCTTTTCCTTCAAACTTTAGGAGTCTTTCATCACACCTCTTATCCCTACACTCCTGAGCAAAATGGAGTCGCTGAACGGAAACACCGTCATCTCATTGAAACGGTTGTTTCTCTTTTATACGACTCAGCTCTCCCGACTATCTTTTGGGTCGAAGCTTTTGCCACAGCAAACTATCTTATAACCGTCCTCCTACATATACCCACCTTCGTCCCTTTGGTTGCTTGGTCTATCCATGGCTCCGCCCTTACACTCACCCCAAACTTCAACCACGCTCCACTCCTTGTGTCTTCTTAGGATATCACCCAACCACTTAAGAGTATAAATGCTATGAACCCGTGTCTCAAAAAGTTTATGTCTCTTGTCATTTTCGGTTCGTCGAGGATCAGTTTCCATATCCCAAATTGTCATCCCTCCCGTCACCCTCTCCTATAACCCCTATTTTTCCTCCAAGCCCAGACTCACATGCTCCTGTCCCACCGACGGTCCAACCCCAGACCCGTCCCACCAGTCATGGACGACCGCCCGACACCCTTCCTATGGATACGCCACAAACGGTCCAACCCCAGAACCGTACCCCAACCCAGCCTCGACCGTCACCTACTCCTCCCCAAAACACACAGCTGTTAACCAGCCCCTGCCCCAAAACACACACACCATGCAAACCCGAGCCAAATCTGGAATTTTCAAACCTAGAGCCTATACCATTACCACCCTTGATACTACCCCACCTACCATTGAGCCTAGCACTTACCGCCAAGCCTCTGGTAATAGTCTTTGGTTTTAGACTATGGATGAGGAGTTTATTGCTTTGAATGAGCAACGTACATGGGACTTGGTGCCACCACCCAAGACCCGCACTCCGATTGGTTGCAAATGGGTGTATCGCATTAAACAGAATGCTGATGGATCTGTTTCAAGGTATAAGGCTCGTCTTGTTGCAAAAGGTTATCATCAGGAGTATGACATTGATTACAAGGAGACATTCAGTCATGTGGTCAAGCAACAAACAGTGCGCCTGGTCCTCTCTTTAGCACTCAACCGTGATTGGCCTCTTCATCAACTGGATGTTAGCAATGCCTTTCTTCACGGTACGGTGGACAAGGAAATTTATATGGAGCAGCCCACGGGGTACATAAATCCAAATCATCCTCACTATGTTTGCAAACTCCGCAAGTTACTATATGGTCTCAAACAGGCACCCCGTGCATGGTACACACGCCTCTCCTCTTTTTTGCAGGGCCTTGGATTCCAGTGCTGCATTCATGATACCAGCTTGTTCATTAGACACTGCTCTCGTGGGACTATTGTTGTCCTTGTCTATGTTGATGATATTGTTCTCACTAGCAGCTCTTCTACTCTCATCTCAGAAGTTACTCAGGCCATGCACCGTGACTTCAAGCTCAAAGAACTTGGACCTCTTCATTACTTCCTTGGCATTGAGGTTCAGTGCACGCAAGATTCTATGCTTCTCCATCAATCCAAATATGCCCGTGATCTTCTTTGCCCAGCTGGGATGTCTGACTGTCATCCGTCTATTACTCCTATGGCTACGAGACCTATCACTAAGCCTTCGTTGCCTTTCAAGGATATCTCTCATTTTCGGAGCATTGTTGGCGGTTTACATTACTTGGCTGTCACCCGTCCAAACATTCAGTATGCTATTAATTGAGTGTCTCAGACTATGCACAACCCCACTGAGCAGGACTATCATGCCTTACAACGCGTTCTGCGCTATCTCAAAGGCACTTTGAATCGTGGTCTTCTTTTTCGCAAGGGGGGATTCGACCTATATGTCTACTCTGACTCTGACTGGGCAAATGATAAAGATGATCGCAAGTCTACCACGGGCTACATACTCCTACTTGGTCCTAATCTCATCTCTTGGTGCACGAAAAAGCAGACTCGTGTTTCTAGATCATCCACTGAAGCTGAATATCGAGCTATGGCTGCAGGGGTTGCAGAAGCTATGTGGCTTCGATATATCACTGATGCGCTGGGTATTCCTCCGTCCAAACCGAAGTTATACTATGACAATGAGTCGACTATCTGTGTCACCAAAAATCCGGTTCTTCATGATCGCATGAAGCATGTGGGCACAGACTGTCACTTTGTACGAGATGAGGTTATGGCAGGCACTATGACTCCACATCATGTCTCCTCTTCAGAGAAGCTAGCAGACATTCTTACAAAACCAATTCCGCAAGTTCCTTTTGAATACTTATGTTCCAAGCTGCCCCTCGTCTCCATTGATCAGCTTGCGGGGGGATATTAGGAAGTATAATTAAATTAGGATACTACTTTTCTTTCCTACTAGGATTATTCTTTCCTTTCCTACTTGTACTTTGATTACTCTTGTATTCCCTATATATAAGGCCATATCTCTCAATATTTAATAAGACAAGTTATTATAAAATTGTATCACAATGGATGAGTAGCTAGATGCGATTGGATAGTGTTACATATACAATTGAATAGTTACAACTAAAGAGGAAGATAAACGGGCCTAGAAGAAACTAAAATAAATAAAGTTCTCAATCTATGATTTGTTTGGAAAAATTACATAATAATATGATATTAGAAAAATAGCTTCCAGATCTATAAAAGGCTTTGCGGAACAAGGACAATACACAATAGACGGTGACGACGTTATGAAAAGGAATGGACGGACATTATGTAGTGGATCGATGCAGCAAATCACGTTGACGATACTTTTTGCTGTGGTAAGCTCTTTATGGTAGCAGCGAAGTTTCTGTAGCAACAACGAGGCCATTATCGATAGAAATAGAAATTCACAAGGATACTGTGGCTTGACACAAAATCCTAGTAAGGGCATTATGAATTGAAACACAATCGACTTTGTTAAATATTCCATATTTAATATTGATTATATTAACTTTGGTAACTTACCTTATTGTATAGAAATCATTATATATTATTATTGTAATTACCATTATTATAACCCCTCCTTTGTATACATAAAGGGAGGTGGATTTTCTGTATTATTCAAGAAATCAAATCACTTTTCATGGTATCAAAGCCTAAGCTAATACCATATCCCTCTTCTCCTCACCGCCGCACACAGCCCTTTTCTTCTTCTCCTTAAACGGCAGTCCCCTCTGCCGAAATCACACAGCAGCCCACTCTCTTTTTCTTTTTCCCTTTTTCCTCTTGTTTGGTACACAGCGGCTGTCACCATGTCCTTCGATAAAACAACCTCTTCTTTAACTACTATCCCAAACCCTCCTCACCTTGCCTTCACAACGTAACGGTGTCCAACGTCAAGCTCCACCTTCTCACTCTCCTCAGTTTTTCAGAACCTAACTACAAAAAATGGAGCCGTCTCTTTCTTCTCCTAATTTGGCGCTTCAATCTTGAAGCCTACCTCAATTGCACAACCTTACCCACCAACAAAGATGACGTCGAGTGGATACAACTCGATGCCCTCATCCAAGGGTGGATTCTATCCACCGTCAATGACGAAGTCTCCGATCTCGTCATCTCTTTGACTACCCGCCACCCTCCCCCCACCCCAAACCCCCACGGCCCTTGCTCATCAATTTGACACCATGACCCTACGGGAACCTTCGTGGATCATGGACACCGGAGCTTCCCACCACATTGCTTCTGACCCAGGTATTATTTCTCATGTTTCTTCTCAAACTTAAAATTCACCATCATTCACCACTGTTGGTAATGGTTCCAAAGTTCGCACTACGACAAATGCATATCACGTGTTTCCCACAACCCCACCCCTTTCCCTTAATAATGTCCTCGTTTCCCCCCATATCATCCACAATCTCATTTATATTCGTCAGTTTACTTGTGATAACAATTGCACTGTTGAATTTGACTCTAATGGTTTTTCTCTAAAGGATTCTTGGATGGGCACCGTGATTCATCGGTTCAATAATGACGGCCCTCTCTATCACGTGCGACCACCAGATAATTATGCCCAGGTCAACGTTGCCACAACTGCCCAGACATGGCATCGTCACCTTGGCCATCCAAACATTGCGGTCTTACGTGTCATTCCAAATTTATCTTTTTTAATTGATAAACATTTTCAACATTCTCTTTGTCATGCTTGTCAATTGGGGAAACATGTTCGTCTTCCCTTTTATCCCTCTTCTCGTGTTTCTACTTTTCCTTTTCAAATAATGCACACTGATTTATGGCAATCTCTAATTCCTAGTGTTACTGGTTTTAAATTTTATATGCTTCTTCTAGATGATTTCTCCAACTATTTATGGGTGTTCCCTTTTCAACACAAATCTGACGCTTTCTCTCACCGTACTAATTTTATAGCTTATGTGAAAAATCAATTTAATACTAATATTAGAGCTGTTCAATGTGATAATGGTACCGAATAACGCAACACTCCTCTCCAACATATGTTTAACTCTCTTGGCATCCATTTTCATTTTTCGTGGCCCCGTACTAGTCAATAGAATTGCCGAGCTGAGCGTATGATCCGTACCATTAACAACACCGTCCGGACTCTATTATTCCAAGCTGGACTTCCCCCTGACTACTGGGTCGTAGCCCTTCACATGGCATGTCACCTTTTTAATATCCTACCCACCACCACCCTTCACCTACGCACTCCCCACGAGGTCCTCATTGGTGCTCCACCCACCTACTCCCACCTGCGTGTTTTTGGCTGTCATTGTTACCCTAACACTTCCGCAACTGCCCCTCATAAACTTTCACCTCGCTCTACTCGATGCATCTTCCTCGGCTACCCGACGGATCAATGCGGGTTCCGTTGTCTGGACCTCTCCACCAATAAAATTATCGTATCTCGACACGTCACCTTCGATGAGTCAGCTTTTCCATTCAATCACCAAATCTCCCCCACCGATTTCAATTTCCTTGATGCTGGGGATGACTCCGTCTCGTATCACCTCCATCATAGCCCATCTGAGCTGGGCCATCCCGGGGCATCCACAAACCAGTCTAATCCTCCCACCCCTTCGGCCCAAGCCCAAACCTCAGCTTCCATCCCATTATCGGTCCAACAACCTCAACCCTCACTCTCGACCCAACAGCAACACCGCTCACTCACAACATCCCATGTCGAAGAACCCCAACTCAAATCTCGTAGTTGTACCCAACCCATAACCACTATCCAAAACATTCATCCCATGACCACCCGCGCCAAATCTGGCATCTCTCGCCCTAAACACATCCTAAATCTTAACACCACGGCGCAAATCTCCCCCCTACCCCTAACTTACCGTAGTGCCCTCAAAGATCCAAATTGGTATGATGCAATGTGTGATGAATTTAATGCTTTGATAAAGAATAACACATTGGAACTAGTGCCCCCCTCCCCCAACTAATGTTATCTTTGTGATTTGCAGTATAGAACGGGCAAAATAACTAAAAAGAACCCTTGTAAGTAGGGTGTCGAACCTCAGGGAGACGTGAGTTAATTTAATTTAAACAAAAGTTTACAAAAGAAGTTGTAAAATATTTTTGGTTTTTTTTTTTTGGTTTTAGAGATAAAATAAAAAGTGTAAAAGGAGAAAGTTCCAAACAACACAAAGTTTTTGATGATGAAAAGTTAGGGGTAGAAATTGGTAAATTAATTGTCCAATGTTTTTATAAAAGTTGGATTGTCAATTTATTTTTATATAGAATATGTGGAGTTGCAGAAAAGTATTCAGGGACGCTCTCGCAGTTCACCTAAATAATAACTACTCCGACTTTAACACGCTAATGATAAATTCGGAGTAATTATTTAGTAGCAACGGCAACCATAATTATTTTATTGTATGTTTACCCAATTTAATGGTGTAAGAATACAACTCAATAATTATTTCCACCCGTAAGTCTTCAATCCCGGTTAAAGGTAGAGAAGGCTTACGGTGTATTTAAAAAGTGTTCTATTTTATGATTATATCAATTTTAGCTCATATTCCTTGTAACAATTATGTTTATGATTGGGCCCTTAATTAAAAATCACAAACATTTCAAATTTATTTATTTTTAAATACAACATCTAAGTAAAAATAAAATCAACAATCCATGTTAAAAATATTTAAAACATTAAGATGGAC
>OOIL02003548.1:19601-39020 GCA_900332095.2 Cuscuta campestris
TAAGTAAAAATAAAATCAACAATCCATGTTTAAAATATTCAAAACATTAAGATGGACAATTAATTACACCAACTTCTAACCCCAATGGAATTTAGAAGTTCATAGTTTGAAGCTTAAACAAATAAATATTTATTACAATAATAAAAATCTTACAAAATGGAAGATGTGTTCTTGAGCTCCAACTAAAATTGATGGTGTTGATGATGATGAAGATGGAGTAATTTTTATGTGTTTGGAAGAAGAAAGTGGTGAGATATTAGTGATGGAGGAGGAGAATTTCGGACTAGAGAGAAGGAAGAAAATGAGGGTTCCAACCTCCTAAGAAAAGAGAGGAGATGTGATTTTATAGATAAAATCGTATATACGGAATATATACAAACAGTAGCATAATCGGTCAAAACATCTCCTGTAGCTCACATGGAAGCGCAGCTGGATGTTGGCAGCGTGATGCTGGGTTCGAATCTTCTCACCGTCTCCTATTTTGTTATTTTCTCCCAATTCATGAGCCGAATATTAAAACAGATATTATTCGCGCTCTGTCATTGAAATGCTGAACAGTCAGTTGTGGTGCAATGGTCAGAGTTTCAAATCTCTGCCCCAAGTCTTGAGTTCGAATCCTTGCTCCTTTTTTCCTTATTCTTTATTTGTTTCGTTTTTTCTTCAATTCTCTTCAATTTATTTTGGTCCCAAACTTCCATGTTTATTTTCCGTTCTTGAAATTGTTCTCAATGCGTCCAAATGGCTTCAAAATACCTGCAAAACATATAAAACCAAGCATAGGACTGCTCTCCAAAATAAAACGGAAAATTGAAATAAAATATAAACATTAAATTCAATTGGGACTCAATACTCCTTCAAAATATGCCTAAAGAGTGTATAAAATATGTGCATATCACTTTGGAAAATGGCTGTTTCGGCACAAATTTGGCCCCCAGGTGATCTAGCGAGGTACAAAGCTCGTTGGGTTGTCCGAGGGTTCAATCAGCATTTCGGCGTTGACCATGGAAAAACTTTTAGTCCGGTTATTAAACCGGCTACCATTCACATTGATCTCAGTTTGGCTCTTGCTCACGGCTGGCCCATCCATCAGCTGGATGTCAAAAATGCGTTTCTCAATGGAAATCTTCAGGAAATTGCTTATGCTATCCAACCATCAGGGTTTCAGGATCCATCCCGCCCTCACAATGTATGCAATTGAAAAAGGCTCTATATGGTTTAAAACAGGTACCACGTTCATGGTGCCAACGCTTTGCAGGTTTTCTACATCAGATCCGATTTCGTGGTTGCAAGGCTGATATTCCCTGTTTGTCTACACCCAAGGGACTCATATGGCATATCTCCTTTTATATGTTGATGACATCGTTCTCATGGCCTCATCCACTCTCCTACTCTCTCAGATCACACAACGGTTAAAAGGAGAGTTTGCCATGACGGACATGGGGGAACTTAATTTCTTTCTTGGCATCAATGTTCAATGCACTAAAAATGACCTCTTCCTAAATCAAACACATTGTGCTCATGAAATATTGGAACGTGCCGGTATGCTCACACGCAAATCCATATATCTCTACGCCGATCGACACCAAAGGGAAGCTCGCAGCCGAGTCGGGAGAGGCCGTCACTGACCCCTCTATGTATCGCTCGGTTGGGGCGCTTCAGTACCTCACCTTCACCCGACCCGATCTTACCTATGCAGTCCAACAGCTTTGTCTCCATCTCCACTGCCCACGGAGCACGCACCTCACTGCATTAAAGGGAGTCCTACGCTATTTACATGGTATAGCTACTCATGGAATCACTCTCTCCCGTTCTTCTACTGACTCGCTTCAGGCATATTCTGATGCTAATTGGGCTGGTTGCCCTGACACACGACGATCCACATCTGGCTACTGTGTATTCTTCGGTGATAATCTAGTCTCTTGGTCTTCCAAACGCCAGTCCACCACATCCCGATCCAGTGCTGAAGCAGAATACCGTGCCATTGCCAATGTCGTTGCCGAGGCCATTTGGATTCGAAATCTCCTGCTCGAGCTACACCAACCCCTTCGCAAAACCACCATTATCTTTTGTGACAACGTTAGTGCAGTTTACTTGTCCTTAAACCCGGTTCAGAACCAGCGCACCAAGCACGTCGAAGTTGATATTCACTTTGTTCGAAACAAAGTTGCCCTTGGACATGTGTGTGTCTTACACGTTTCGTCATCATCCCAGTTTGCAGACATCTTCACCAAAGCACTACCGTCCCTCCTCTTCACGGATTTCCGACATAACCTTGGAGTTCGTCCCTCCCCAGGATAGTTGGGAGCATATTAAATATTCCATATTTAATATTGATTATATTAACTTTGGTAACTTACCTTATTGTATAAAAATCATTATTTATTATTATTGTAATTACCATTATTGTAACCCCTCCTTTGTATACATAAAGGGAGGTGGATTTTCTATATTATTCAAGAAATCAAATAACTTTTCAGACATGAAAGGTAGCGGGGTCATCAACCTTATCCTTAAGGTAATAGTGCCGTATGCACATTAACACTAGCTATGTTTTGTTCAAGGAATTTGAAAGGGAAAAGGAAAGAAAATGAAGTGGAAAATATGTTTTCTTGTTCAGTTAGAGAGAAAAAGAAAGGAAAAGTTGAAGGAAAAGAAAATGAGAAGAAAAAATATACTAAGAGAAGGGAAAATGAAATTTCTCTCATTTTGGTGAGGAAATTGAGAGAAAATAACTTCCTTTTCTTTTCCTGCCAAATTCCTTGAACCAAACATAGTGTAAGTGTTCCCAAATATATTAGTGGCGTGTAAATGTATTACCATTAACACGTCAATTACACAACATTTTTTTGAAAATCATCCCCTTAAGTTAGAGATTAATGGTTACGTAATTGTGTAAAAGTGGACTAACTTAAAACATTACATAAAAGTAGTAGAACACACGTTCTAGAAATGGCACTTGCACGCTTACCTTTTCATACTCTTCGATTAATGGGTCAACTTTGAATGTCAATTTCTCGTGCACCTGTAAACCATTTTTTATGTATAATATATCAAATTCTTCATCTCATTTAAGAGAACTTACATCCATTAATTAACGATAAAAATCGTTAGTGGACCCTATTGATAGTTATGTCCAAACATGGTCAATTAAATGTCCATTTAACGTAAAAAATTCCTTCATGTAGGATTCAAATTAAAGCAAAGTTATAAGAGGATGAATATGAGTGGAACCAGTGGAGGTTAAGTTGCAAAAGTTTGGTTGAGTTAGTTGGGTTATGTGAGCCGGTAGAGTGTTGAGGCCTTGGTGTGGAGATGTGTGATGCTTACCATGGTGGACGGGAGTTGGAAAAAATGGATATACCTAAGAAGAATTGGAAGGAGGTATTCAGATAGAACCTAATTAAGACTTCTTGCCTTTTCCGAGAATATAAACTTAGATAGGGTTGTCTAGATCAGAGAGCTTGAAATGGAGTAGTTGGTGGTAGTTTCTGCACTTATCGTTGTATGCTTTTTATGCATGATACTTTTTTCTTATTGTGTTTTTCTTTTTTTAAAATTAGTGTGTTCTTTTCTTCTTTTTTCGTGCTCTGTACTTTTGGTGCTCATTATGCTATGTGTGTTACTCAAGCTATGCTATCTTGAAAATAGTCTCTTACTTTCAAGTAGGATAATATCTGCATAAACACAACTTCCCCATACCATACTTTCGTAGAGTATACAACTTGTATGGGTTGTTATTGTTATATTTTTTGAATTGAAATTTTAACCAAAGTAATATAATATAATATAATATTAATTACCTAGTTATATTTAATATTTTTACATGTTCCAACATATTAAACACATAAAGTATAACTAAAATACATTATTTTAATAGTAATACTTTATTGGAAAAATTCAACTTGGGTGAAATGCATGCGTCACTATGCATGGATGTATACTAATTCAAATTCAAATTAAAATACGCAAATCAAATATGAATTGAATTTGATATTCAAATGGTAAATGGCCACGAAAATTAATAGGGAGAAAGACCAAAGTAGGACTAAAACATTAAAAATATACCAAAATAGGACTTTCATGTTTTTATTCCCAAAATAGAACTTACATTACCATACATTGTCATATACATTACCAAAAAATATAGTAATTTGCACGTGTACACTGCCACATTACAACAGGGCAAAGTCACATTACCACAATGTAAAGTTCTATTTAGGGAAAAAAAGATGAAAGTCTTATTTTATTACTTTTCTCTATGTTTTAGTCCTATTTAGGGCGATTTCTAAAATTAATACATTAAAAATTATAAAAATTGAAGTGAATATTTGAATATTCAAATCGACTTGTTTACAACTTTAAGTGTCACTCTAACAATATGTTGATTCACTTTATTAAATGTGTGTGTTGATATAATTTTCTTTTTGAAGGTTTGTTTTATCAAAATTTGAGGAAATATTCAAGAAACATGCCCGATCTAGTGCAAATGGTATGACATCAAAAGAATTCGATGAACTTCTTAAGGCAAACAGAGAGCCAAAAGATTATAAAGGGTGGTAAGTTTTTTTCCCCCCACGCAAATTTATTTGGAATTCTTGAAGTTATTTTACTCTTAGGCCTCGTTTGGTACATGGAATTCAAACTATGGAATTGGAATTGAAGACTTCAATTCCAATTCTGATGTTTGGTAGCACAAAAACTGTGTGAATTTGGAATTGATAGTGCAAAAAATGAATTGGAATTAGCAGAATTCAATTCTATGGAATTGAATCCCATGGAATCTCAATTCCAATTCCGTCAATTCCGTATACCAAACGGACCCTTATAATTATATATAAAGACACACACACAGACATCGCTTTGGCAAAAGAAATCATTTATTAAAATGATTTTAGTCATCTGTCATTCAAGGCTTCTTCTTCTTTTTATTTTTTGTTAAAATCTCTAATGTGTCACCTTGATACACCTATTTCCAACAATTTAAAGATGTGTTTGGTGAGAAAAAGAGATATGAGTTTTGATATTCTCAAATTATCAAAACTCTTTTTGGTGCCTAATTTGGTGAAGTCAAAACAAGTTTCAGATTTGATATATCCCTTTAAGGTCAACCAGCAGCATTTCCACGGGCTATCACCTAATGTTGTTCATTCTCCCTTGCCAACCACTTTTGTTTATCACCAAAAACCATGAACACTTTTATTTCAAATTTTAGAATTCATATTATTTATCTAATATATCAAAATCTATATCACATTTTCAAAAACTCATGAAATGAGTCCTAAATGCTAAGTTGGATTCATTTGTGTCAAATAGTAAATTCTTGAGGCTAGCACGCGATAGTAAATTCATGAGGTTGCCTCACGAGATTTTGAACCAAATATTTCCTCTATCCCTAAAACCATATCATATTTTGACTTTTGAGAGAGAAAGTTGTACACATTTTACCTAGAGTTAATGACGATAATTGGTACGAGTTGGGTTTCAAAAAATATCAGAATAAGGAGGGCGTAGGGATACATTATGTTAATAAGTTTATCTAATAACTATATCGGAAAAAGGGAATATTTTTAGGAAAAGTGAAAATTGAAAGAGGAAAATTTTTTAGGTTTGAAGGGAGTAGTATATTTATAGAAATGATGGACTAAAATCACAATAGACAATATTGGTCTTGAAAAGAGACTAGTGTTGGGATGCAAACCACCTCCCACAAAGGAACAAGAATAAATATACCTAGATATATATGGTTACCCAACCCTATTAGTATGAGGCCTTTTGATACGTACCCAAAAACAATCCGTGAGGTCTTGGCGAGAGTGGACAATATCATACTACTCCCAGATTGGGATGAAGGAACACACAGTCCCATCATGTGGTATTGGAGCCCAAGTTCATGTGCGTAGGAGTACCGAACTTTGTTTGTCGAGACCACGGTGTGCCTCGTGTAACAACATGACTAAAGGTCTACATGCGATGCCTTTTGTCCAAAGTCTTCCTGACAAGTGGTGGCCGGGCGGCATGTCCCTTATGGTATTAATGGCAGTATAATATGATTCAGCAGATCAAATATTGTGACCTAAAATGATTGGTGGTCTATGGTACACCTTTTGTCTAATTTTTTTCTAAAAAGAGAATGTCGGGGGTGTGCCTCACAGGAGTGTAAAGGCGGTGCAAGAAGGTGTGTAGGTCAAACCAATAATTGCCAAAGGGGAGATCACGAGTTATGTGGTATTTGGTTGGAGGGGAGCCTTGTTGGGGTGCAAAACACCTCCCACATTGGAGGAGCAAGAACAAATGGACCTAAATATATATGGTTACCAAACCCCGTTAGTATGAGGCCTTTTGAAAGGCACCGAAAAATAAATCTGTGATGGCTTGACACAGAGCGGACAGTATCATACTAATTTTGGGCTTCAGGTGAGGGTACGCGGGGTCCCAACAAATACAGTTACCCACATTGATGTAAAAGTGCGTGCAAACCCATTTATTCTTTCTCCCTTAGCCCATTCTGAGGTATGTGAAGTTGTACTCCTTTTAGGTTTAAATTGACAGAGAATGTTTTGTCTATTTTAGTTCGTTCTGTCTAAAACGGTTTGGTCAAGTCAATTTCGGCCTCGTTCAGTCCAAAACCGATTACCAATAGGTCCGGTCCTCAATCCAAATTTTATTTTAATTTGGTCTTAAGTCAAATCCGACTTTGGACCGATGTACAACCCTACCTAAGTTCTATTAATGTACCAAGAAAAAGAGCGATACAAATGGTACCCGAGATAAAACATCAATTTCTCATTGATGACATTAAAACCTGCTTAGACATGTTACGACATGAACAAGATCCAAAATTCTATTTCCATGTAAAGCACGTACTCTCTCTATCCAAAAATGTTTGTCAAATTACACAAAATGAAGCAAAATTTTAATTTTTCAATTAATTTTAGTTAAAGATTGTTATAGGAACAAAAATAAATTTATTTATTTAAAAACTACGTCAAATGTTCTTCAAAATAAAAGGTGACAAAAGAATTTTGTAATCGATGAAAACATAAGAATAAACAAAAGTTCACGTGAATTTTGAATAGTAAACTACAACATTCTTTTTGAGACGGAGGAATACTAAATTCATCAAGCAAGGGCGTTGCATTTTGCCAATTGGAAAGCTGAATGTTATTTTAGCTTCCCAATAGTGTTATAAATATTCAATTTTTATCATCGACTTCAACCATATCATCTATATTAAGATGAACTTCAACCTCCCTAACACCACTTGTAGTACTATTCTAACGTGGTGTTTTTGGTTTTTTGTAATAGAAATCACACTAAATAGGACTAAAACATAGAGAAAAGTACCAAAATAGGACTTTCATGTTTTTTTTTTCCGAAATAGGACTTTGCACTGTGGTAATGTGACTTTGCACTGTGGTAATGTGACAGTGTACATGTGCACGTTACTATACTTTTTTGGTAATGTATATGACCATGTTCGGTAATGTAAGTCCTATTTTGGGAATAAAAACATGGAAGTCCTATTTTGGTATATTTTCAATGTTTTAGTCCTACTTTGGTTTTTCTCCCTTTTTATAATACTCCTTTATTTTTAGCATTTGCTACAACGGACATTTAGAAATAGATTATGCAAAAGCTATTTTAGTTATTAGCTAAATAATTGCATACCGAATTAGGGATCAAATTTTACTATGAAAACATATAAACCTTCAATATTTTAATTTTTTGGCTTCTCCATTATGGATGCTCTTAGGCATTTTGAACTTATTCTTTTATGAATGTTAGAATATCCCATATCAAAAAATAAAGAAGAAAATAATGGGTTTATAAACTCTTACGTTGAACTAGTAATCAATTTAATTTAACCTTTTAATGTGGTTCAGTCTAAGTGTTTATAACCTAGTCGAGTGACCCTTACAACACCCTAACTTATATCATAATAGCAGAGGAGGTTTTGGCCCATCTCGTTTGTTATGGTGTCCATCTAAACATTCACTCCTATGTTGTCAATGCTTATATTAAAAATCGCTCAGTTTTCTAGTTGAGGGAGAGTGTTAGAGTTTCCCACATCAAAAAATAAAGAAGAAACTAATAATTAATTATATTCAATCTTTTAATATGACTCAACACAGGTGTCTTATGTATTAGTGTAGTGACTATTACCTTATACTTTTACCATTTATGTGTTCATTTAGTTATTCATTTTTGAAAAAAGAAAATGTTAATCTTAATAGTAAGCATTTGCTTACTGTGTCCATATGAATATGTATCGTGAACCTAAGATAATTTATCTAGCTTATATATTAGGAGTAAGCAAATATCAAACCGATCTCAAAATTTCTCAAAAAAGCAACCCAAAAAAGACAACGTAAATATACCGTAAAAATCAAGCCAAACGTGAACCGAACAATCGGTTTAGTATTTCAGTGTAGTAAGAGGTAATATCTCATACCGAAAATCACAAACCAAGTGTATATAATAATATATTGAGTAATTGAAATATTACAGAGTGTAGCGGGAATAACCAATTTAAATTAAGCTATGCAAACAGATTGATCAAATAAGTTGTTGAGAGGATTCTATAGCATTAGTCGCAGAAACAATTAAAGGAAAGAGTGCTATATAATCACCTCCATCACATGCACACACATAAAAAGTAAAGTAAAAATAATAGAGTCCACCAGAAGTGTTTATGTTCTATATAGGGGTGGACACGGTACGGTTCTGGGACGGTTACGGTTCCAGAACCGCCGGTTCCGGTACCGCCACCCCTTGGTACCGGTACCGGTACCGGACCGGCCGGTACCGTTTTCGGTTCCCGGACCGGCGGTTCCGGTACTAGACCGGCCGGTTTCGGCCACCCCTAATAAATTTTTTTTTTGCTTTTTTATTATATTTTTAAAGTGTAAAATTTTAAATGTGCAATTGTTAAAGGAAAGAATGAAATAAAAAAATCTAAAAATGAAATTGACAAAGGAAAGAATGAAATAAAAAAATAAAAATAAAAAATTTAATAACGGTACCGGAACCGGAACCAGAACTGCCGGTGCCAGTACCGAAAAATGGGTACCGGAACCGGTACCTGAGGGGGCGGTTCCGGTACCGGTTCCCGGAGCCGGTGGAACGTTTCGGCCGGCGGTGATGGTGGCGGGTACCGGCAGTACTGTTTCCGGTCACGGTACCGTACCAGTACCGTGTCCACCCCTAGTTCTATAATGCAAAATCTCTTATGTCTGTGGGACCCATGCTTGTGTAATAGTCTTTCACTAAACCAACGTAATTGAAGCTACACCAAACACAAACAAAGTTATGTATCCTCTAATGTTTATACCAAAATCTTCCTTAGGTATGGCTTCTAACTCAAACCGTATTTCAGTCCTCTTCAATGTTGTGTTATGTTCTCTAAGGACGTACTTGCAACCCTTCTCTAGATCAACAAAGTATTCAATTTTTGGACAGGTTGAAGACTATGAATATCACAAGATATTGATTAGTTCACCATGCATGTCCAAGGTTTTTATGTGAAACTAAGCTTCAAAAGATGACATAAAGAAGTGAAATAATGGTCTGAGTTCTCTCAGTGTGTACGTGATGATCTTTTGTAAATTCTTCTGCCTCTCTAATTTTCTCTCTAATTTTCAGATCATTGATCAGTGTGGCTAGACGCATCTTATATAGAGAATAAGAAACCTTGAAGAATTTTCGTAGAATACTCTAGCACATCTTGGCTTTTCATAGATAGGCCCAACACATCTCCATCTTATTAAGTTAAGCGCATGAGACAAGAAAAGACTTCATCACACATGGAACTTCTTATTGTAACACGCTTTCATAAAATAAATATTGGCTAGCTAATACTTTTGGGCTATAAGACTTTTTCTCTAAGTAGGACTCCCTCACGACATAAGATTGTCCAAGTGACACAGCATGTGCTTTATAAACAGGATGACAAACAAGATGCTACAACTCTACTCTAACACAAAATGGTTGAACAACTACAACATCTAAGACATGCTCGCTTGTCAAATACTAATTCCAACTAGAGTTACAAAAAATGAGAACTCATGGAACTAACAATCTCTTCATTTAAAAAAATTTAGAAAATAAATAAATACTCAAGCAGTTTTGATCTTCTTCTCTCCCTTTTTTGTATAAAAATTGCCAAAGTTTATCAAAGTAATTTGGAGTAAGAAAAATGAAAAGAGTAAAATTCATCACAGAAACTGTTGTCGGATAGAGTGTTATATAATTCATCTTCATCACCTGCACACACACAGGAAATAAAGTAAAAATAGTAAAGAGTGTACTAGAATTATTTATGAAGTTTGGAGCGAAATCTGCTATGTTAGTGGAGCCCACGTGGGGTCTAACAGCCCTTCACTAAACTAAAGTAATAGATTACACCAAACATAAAAAAGAACAAATCCTTTAATTTTACTGCCAAAATCGGTGGGTTAAGGTCTAGGCTGGCCTTACCAATTTTATTAAAAAGAAGATAGAGAAGTACACGTTCGAGGAGGACTACACCAATGCCCCGAAAGAAAACAAAATTCAAAAGGATGATGAAACCCAAAATCCTACACTAATTAAACATCCTAACTAATAAAAGGAAAATTCAAGGAAAAACCCTGCTTAATACTTCTCCCAAACACTAAGCAAGGGTTTTCAATAGCTTCGTCTTCTTCACCTGCCCTACTTGATCTGCTCCGCATCCCTCGCTGTTCAGCTTCCTTGTGATGTAGATTCCTTCCCGACTCGAAAAACAACATGAATTCAAGGTTAGTAAGGCTTTCATCCAAAACCATCCATCTTTTGTTTCTCTTCCCCCAACTCCAAGTGTGTATAGTGTTGAATATTCCTTTTCTAACTCTCTGCGAGTTGGGTGCTTCATTTTCAAATCTGCTTATGTTAAATTGCTTCCAAATGTGACAAGATATTATCCCTGTGAGAATACTTCTCAATTGACCTTTTAGGGATGATCTTCTGTGAGAGAGGTTCCATTCCATAATATTTTGATTGAAATTTAGATGATTTCTAGGGTTAGGACCATCCACTGCTTGAGAGAAGAATTGCCAAATGCTTTGGCTCCAAGAACATTGGAAGAGAACATGATCTTTGGTTTCTTCATTACACTTTCATAGGGGACATTGGGTGGCCAGTTGAAAACCTAATTTCTTAAGTTCCATAGCAAAAGGTAGAGATAGGAGTTAATAGCTCTCTATAAGAAAAATTTTACTTTAGGGACCTGATTCTTATTCCAGCAAAATGAGTAGGTGATTTGTGATGGCTTATTGTCCCTGCATATTTTATATGCTTTCTTGAGTGTGAATTCACCATCTTGCCAAAAAATCTGATCTCCATTTAGGTTGGTCTGTGTTGAGGCTGTGAGATTCACCCTGCATATCCTTTTCCAAACTGGTGAGTCATGGATTCTCTCTTGGATGGTATTCAGCTTCATATACCCGCCTCTCATGTATTTAGCCCATAGGGTTTCATGTGTCTGAACCTTCCACCAAAGTTTAATAGAATATGCTTCTTGGGTATCCTCAAGACTCCTGATTCCCTGCCCTCCTTCCTCTGTTGGAGCACATAACTTGCTCCATTTACTCCAGTGATGTTTAGAATTCCCTAGTTTATTGCCCCACAAGAAATTGGTCATTTTCCTCTCCATCATATTCATGATGGACTTTGGGATGCAGTGAATAGCCATTATGTGCAGAGGTATTGATGAGAGCACATGTTTAATCAAAATTAGTCTTCCCATAGGGTTTAGGGTTTTACTATACCAACTCTTTAGGTGTTTATCAAAGTGAGCTAGTAGTTTGGAACAGTGATGTTGTTTGAGTTTCCCTTTGATCATGGTAGCTCCAAGGTAGATGAAAGGAAGAGTCCCATGAGACATCCCTAGGTTCCTTTCCATAGTGCATATTTTTCTTTGGCTCACCTTTTTGCCAGTGTAAAATCAACTCTTGTTCAGGTTTACCTTCTGCACTGACCCTTTTTGGTAGTCTTCTAATATTCTTCTGAATATTGACAAAAACCACCAAATCATCAGCAAAGGCTAGGTGGCTTACCATAGGTAGGTTCCCAGTGTTAAAAGAACCTAGGTAGTGGTTCTTCATGTGAAAGTTGATCATCCTAGAGAATCCCTCACTACTAAGTAGGAATAACAAAGGAGATAGTGGGTCATCTTGTTTCACACCCCTTTTCATTGGGAAAAAACCTGCAGGTGTTCCCTTGATCAAAATTGATAGATGTGCACCTTTCAAGTTGGCCATTAGAAGATGTTGAGACCTTCCATTAAATTCCAGTAGATCTAGAATAGCTTCAATATATTCCCATTCCACTGGGATTTAATGCATTGTTGCAGAGCACCATGTTCCCATCATCAATCTTGTCGAATTCATCATCATTGAGTGAGCTGCTACTCCCGAGGCCTTCCACTTCGTTAAAAAGAGCGGCATAAGGGTTGGGCATTAAGGTATGAATTCAGCAGCAAATGGGGATAAATACACTCTTGGTAGTGGGGGGCATTGAACATTATATCGTTGGGAAGCCTCTTCTGGAGCAGTTTTCCTTTCCAGCCCATCAGTTATAGTTAAGCAAGAATTCATAGCAGACAATATACCGTGGCTAAACTCTTGTTTATCTAGATTATGATCTCCAATCTGATTTGATTCTACCTCCTTCTGTGATAGATCTGTTCTAGGCAGGATGTTAATATGGGAATCAGAAAATGTTACAAATGGTGCCTCTCCACCGTTTGTGTTCAGAAGTAAGCTTGATTGCAATTGCTTTGCATCAGGTTCAAGACTGTCCTTAGCATCAAAAGAGGGAAATTTTTGAGCATCAAACACAGTCTCTCCTACAATAGCAATTTCAGGGACTTTAACATCACTTGGTTTTGCTGTAGCTTCCCCATTCCCCCTGTCCTTGCCAATATGCACTCCTCTCTCAACAAAGGTTGAAAGAGCCTTGAAAAACAAATGAGCCCCATCATTAAATTTTCCCCAGGGGATATGAATGAATATATTGCCTTCATTTCTAGATTCTAGAATTCGTATAAAAGCCCCTCTATGATTAGAATCTATAGCAGCTTCTAGTGTTCTCTGAACATCCAATTTAACACAAGCCCAAGTAGAATCGAAAATTAATCTAGGAAGAGTCTCTAGAACCCAATTGATTGAATCTAGATCAAACCAAATATGAAAGTATCTTCTCCCCCTATCTGTAATACTAAAAGTATTATTGTAGACCGAGTAAAAAAGCTCAAATACCTTATTAAGAATTCTGAATCTAAAACGGATGTTCTTGCTAGGCCATGAACTAGCTTTTTCACTCTGACCCTGTATAACGAATCACTGGTCTGCAAGAATATATGAGTTCTTCAAGTGTTTTACCTTAGGAGATTTGAACGGCCATCTAATGTCTCGACGGCGATGCTTTGATTTCCCGTTGTAGTGGCATGCCATTTGGTTTTCTTGATATTTGACGAGTCGGGTTTTCTGGTATGACTTGGAGTAAGAATCAAGATGCCGGAGAGAGTAATCTGAGTAGGATCCTCTATGATGCCTGAAATCTGGCCGGTGATAATCCCCATTGGCGTGGCGGTGATGGATAAACCCGCCGGGGGTTTCTCGCTCTAGAAACCTAGCCATTATATATATATATATATATATATATATATATATATATATATATATATATATATATATATATATATATATATATATATATATATATATATATAAAATTTCTTCCACTTTGATTTTCCAAATACAAGTTATTAGTAACTCATTCAATTCTTACGAGTTCTGTCCTACTATATAAGTTGGGGACATGTAGAGTATAATGGGTGCACAGGAAATATAGATCTCTTACCTTATTTTTGGGAATATTTTTATTTTATTAAAGTTTTGGTACATAAATATAGGATTCTTGCACTGTCAGAGTGGAAGGTATTATATTTGGTAGCCAGAGATAAGGATGGTATTGTGTCCAAAGAAGCTATAAGAGGAGTTTATGATGGCAGTCTTTTTCAGACATTGGCGGAAGAGCATGCACCGAAGAAGAAACATGTGTAATTTACTTGTATTAAATGTATGAAAGTTGTATAATCTGGAGTACCTAGTAAGTTCATGAGTCAAACTTGTAATTATGAAATTACGGATTATAAGCACAAACTTTACTCGACTTATACCCCCACTCTCATGGATGAAATTGTGTATATTATGGTTCCTAAATTAGTTTTAATTTTCCAATTTTTTTAAAAAAATTCTAATGTTCACACACACATGGTTAAAAACATTATAGATTAAAGATTTAATGTTACACACAATCCTTTATGACACTATTATCTTTGACTTATATATTTAATAGTATCTCCACTAGGAGATGATAAAAACGGATTGCTATATGTGAACCTATTAAATAAAGAGCAGTATTTTATCAATCAAGATTTTTCTCTTTGCTCCAATCAATATTTCTAAACTTGGCAGAAGTATGCATATTTTGTGTTTTGCCAATAGGTATTTTGCCAAATCTGAAACATTCGAATGTTTCATATGTGCTATAGTTACAACTAGTGAAAACTGCAAATGATCGAATGTTTTAACAAAACATTATAATGTAGGTAGGTTTTAACAATTTATGTCAGTTTTCAAATCTTATCCAGTAATGAATAGTCATACATTCAAAAGTACAAGACTAAATATTCAAATGTGTGCCAAAAACTTGATTTTTAACACTAAAAATGAAGATGGATCCACGGGAAAAGAATTAGGGATCAAAGATGAATCACCGAGGATAGTCTAAGAGCCATTCGTAATGTCATATCCGTTAAAAATAATCTAAGACCTAAAAGACTACCCAACCTAAAGGTCTTGAACGTCTTTGGTCTTGATCTTTCACTTGTTATCAAATTTCCCTTAATCATAGACGGAATATACTCGTTGAAGCTCTGAAATGAATCTTGTAGTTAGCCTTAAGCTCAAATGATTTGGGTCCAGGGATCTTAGCACAAAAATAATCAGTATAAATCATACTTCTTTATCTTGATACTATCTCCCTATAGTTAGTGTAACAAACCCGTAACATCCCAAAATAGGACATAGAAGGATTTAATAAAAAATAATGATGATAATGATAATAGTAATAAGAAAGTATCTAGTTAAAAACTAATAATTTAATAAATTAATTTGATAAATTAAAAATTTTAAAATAAGTTTAGAATCCAAGATATAAAATATGATATAAAATATATTGTTATAACAAATTGTTAGAAGTAATCTTTGAAATTGGATCAAATTTAATTTAATATTGGGCCAGGTAATAGAATTGGGCCAAAGATGTAAAATATGGAATAAGTACAATACAAATCATTTATTTCCTTGAGATGCTTTGTAGCAGAGCAGAATTGAAATTTAAGAGTGAATCCATTCACCCGAGTTTGAGTCCCCCTGATGTGCGTAATGTTAATTTTGTTCTCTTCCACACCCGACATTCACAAGCAACTATAGCACAGTAGCATTTCGGATTTCAATTTTTATCATTCCAAAAAAAAATCTAAACTCTTCCCTAATCAATTTTTTTATTGAAACTCTTTGAAATCTATTTCTAAGCTATTTTTGAGGCATTTTAGTTGCTTTAACACACTAAATTACTCCAGTTCAATCCAAACATCATCAAGTATTATTAAAATATTTTAGTGGATATTCATGACATATTTGAAGAGTTTTACACTTCTCTTGATTTTTGGCGATATGATCATGATTTTGTGACATAAAAATCTTCTCAAACCATTCAACAATATTGTGATCAAGATGAGATAATCATTTTTTATTCTTTCCTTGACTTCTACCTATAAACACCACCCAAAGTCATTCATTTTTCTCCATTTTTTCTTCTCAATATTGCAGCAACTTTCTTTATGTTTATAGCCTATATAGACACAAAAAATTTCACTTATGTTACTCCTAATACACTACTAAACCTTTGCCAAAAAATACAAGAAGATGTTTAAGCCAATTAACAAGAGTTCGTCAAGTTATTGAGACAGTTTTTGCTATTTTGTTGTTCTTCGGTAGAGCTCGGTAGCACCTCTAGAATTTCGATTCCTTATTAGACTTCATGAATTCCGTTTCACCTTTTCTCTCGAACTCGAGGTATGTACAAAATTGTATTGCACAAACTTCCCGTTCATATACTATATTTGTAAAACCTCTTTTTAAAAAATTACTCTTTGTATGACATGAAGTTATTTTTACCCAAAACATACAAAGTAGTATTTTACTCTCAATTCGGTATTTTTAATACTTCTAAAACTTTAAAAGTGATTTGTTATAAAATCTTGATTTGTAAAAATGATTTGATATAGTATACAAAATTAAAATTTTTGAATATAATCATAAGCTTAAACAACTTGAGATCCTTGTCAACTTGTATTTCGGAGCAACAGTAGGAGACCCCTACCACCGCTCATTGTATACGTATATATAACCATTGCCCAAGGCTGCGGGAATGATCCCCAAAAGGCAGTATTTCTCAGGGCTGCATTTGGAGACCCCGAGTGTATGTCGTTAGATTGAATATTTCGTATCCTAGTAGTTTAATAAAATCTTTTATAAAGTTTTTATCAACTATGTATCTTTATAGTTTCATATATGAAAATCTATTCTGTAAAAGCAAAAGTGTACTTGTTAAATATATTCTTACTATATTTAATACTTATGTATATTGGTAGCTTCCATAATTGTATAGGGTGTAATTAATATTGTTTCCTATTATCATTAGGAAACTCCTGTATATATACACATGTAATCTCCCATAATAATTCAAGTGAAAATATTCATTTTTCATGGTATCAGAGCATTAAAAATTCTTGGCTCCCTCTCAAACCCTAGTCCTCTGTCTCGGCCATCTCTCTCTCTCGGCGATCTCCCTCTCTCTGCCGTCCCTCTTCCCCTTCTTCGGCAGTCACTTCTCGCCGGCAACCATGGCCGAAAAATCCTCCGTCACCTCCGACAATAACCACACCACCAAATCTCCCCACCTTGCCTTCACCACAATCTCTAACATTAAACTCCATATTCCTGTCCAACTCAGTCTCTCAGAACCAAATTACAAAAAGTGGAGTCGATTGTTTCGTCTCTTGATCCTCCGCTTCAACCTCAAAGGCTACATCGATGGCACAACCCGTGCCTCCTCTGCAGATGATGCTGAATGGTATCAATTTGATGCCTTAATTCAAGGATGGATCCTGGCTACGATCACGGATGAAGTCTCCGACCTTGTGCTCGCCAACAATCTCACTGCTCATGCACTATGGACGGCGATTTACAATCTTTTTCACGACAACAAGCACGCCCGGGCGATGCAACTGGAGCATCGTTTCCGTGCAACTGTCAAGGGCCAACTCTCCATCAACGAATATTGTCGTCTTCTCAAGAATCTCTCCGAGTACCTAGACGACGTGGATGCTCCTGTCACCGAACATGCTCTTGTACTCCAGGCTCTTCAAGGCCTCCCTCACAACATCCGGAGTCAAGTTTAATTTTTGCAATGCCAAAATCCACTCCCGACCTTGGAAGTTCGGTCCGCCCTTCTCCTCGTCGAACAGCAACAAACCGACGCCGTCTATGGCGCCGGCGAGCCGACCACTGCCTCCTCAGCACCGGCGGCAGCGGCGGACATACGGGCAGCGGATACCAGCGAGACCGGGGAGGCGGCTACGGCAGGTCTGGGAGCAGTGGCAGCGGCGGATTTGACGGCGGATATGGCGGCGGCTACGGCAGACGCGGCAGGAATTCCGGCGCTGACAGTGGAGGCGGCAACCGCGGCAGGGGTCGCGGTCGTGGCAGCGGCGGCAATCACCGGCAACCTTTGGGCTACCCCCCTGGACAATTCCCTCCCCTAACCCTGGCCTACTTGGGCCACGGCCCAACACACACCACCCACTAGCCCAAGCCCATATTCACCAAAGCCCATATTTACCCAACCCATATTCAACCAACCCATTCTACCCAATATCCGAACCAATTAACCCAAACCCAAACCTAATTACACACTACCCAACCCAGCAACCCCCATACCCGAACCCCACTCCCCCAGCCCACGCCCCTGCCCACCCGTACCCCTACACCGCCCCACCCAACCCCACTGCCCTAGCCCATAGCCTTGAGAGTCTCACCCTCACCCCCACCCAACCAACTTGGTTCATGGACACCGGAGTGTCACATCACATCACTTCCGACCCAGGTACTTTATCTCATGTATTTACTTCAAGCATTAATTCTCCTTCGCATATTACTGTTGGTAATGGTTCTAAAGTGAGCACTACTGGTTTTGGTAAAGGCATCCTACCCACATCCCCTCCCCTCTCCTTAAACAATGTTTTAATCTCCCCACATATCATCCATAATCTCATCTTTGTTCGTCAATTTGCTCGTGACAATAATTGCACCATTGAATTTGACTCTTGTGGTTTCTTTGTAAAGGACAAATTGACGGGAGCCGTGATTCATCGATCCAATAGTGACGGACCTCTCTACCCCATCTCCCAGGCGCCCTCCAACGCACACCTCCACTTGGCCCAAGTCGATCTCTCCACCTGGCACCGACGGCTTGGCCACCCCAGCCCTGCTGTTCTCCATGGCGTGTCCTCTTCTTTAGCTAGTTTTTCTAAATCAAAATTAGATTTTTTCTGTCATGCATGTCAATTAGGCAAACATGTACGCCTTCCCTTTCAGTCTTCTAGTCGTATTTCAACGTTTCCATTTCAATTAATGCACACTGATTTATGGCAATCTCCCGTTCCTAGTGTAACTGGTTTTAAATTTTATATGTTCTTATTAGATGATTTTTCTCATTACTTATGGATTTTCCCACTCCATCACAAATCTGATGCTTACTCTCACATTGTAAAATTCCATGCTCTAGTTAAGAATCAATTTAATACAACAATAAAATCTATTCAATGTGACAATGGCACTGAATATAGAAATAACCCTCTCACCACATTCTTTGAATCTCTAGGAATTCTTTTTCGCTTCTCCTGCCCCTACACAAGCCAACAGAATGGCCGCGCAGAACGCACAATTCGCACAATAAACAACACTGTCCGCACCCTTCTCTTTCAAGCCAACCTTCCTCCTCACTTCTGGGTAGAAGCCCTACACATGGCCACTCACCTCTTAAATATTCTTCCCACCACCACTCTCAATAATCGTACCCCCCATGAAGTTCTTTATCGCACCCCCCATCCTATTCACATCTTCGTGTATTCGGCTGTCTTTGCTACCCTAATCTTTCTGCTACCGCCCACCACAAACTAGCCCCACGTTCTGCACGGTGTATTTTTATTGGCTACCCAGAGGCCCAGCGTGGCTTTCGCTGCCTGGACCTAACCACCCACAAAATCAT
>OOIL02003548.1:39202-64406 GCA_900332095.2 Cuscuta campestris
CACCCGATGGTTACCCGATCCAAGGCCGACATCTTTTGCCCTAAACAAATCCTAAACCTCAACACCGTTGTACCCATCTCCCCCATACCCCCTACCTACCGTAGTGCTCTCAAAGATCCTAACTGGTACAATGCTATGCTAGATGAATATAATGCCTTGATAGCTAATCATACATGGGATCTAGTACCCCCCTCCCCAAACCAAAATGTGATCTCCGGAAAATGGCTCTTCCGCCACAAGCTTGGCCCAACAGGTGAACTGTCCAGGTACAAAGCCCGATGGGTTGTTCGTGGGTTTAACCAACGCCATGGCATCGACTACGGCGAGACTTTCATCCCGGTTGTCAAACCGGCCACTATACGCATCGTTCTGAGCCTAACCGTGTCCAGAGGATGGCCGATCCACCAATTCGATGTCAAAAATGCTTTCTTGCAGGGCTACCTCTCAGATACTGTTTACACCGCTCAGCCTTCGGGATTTCAGGACCCTGCTCACCCACACTATGTCTGCAAACTGAATAAGGCACTCTATGGACTCAAGCAAGCCCCCCGTTCTTGGTACCAGCGATTCACGGGATTTGTTCTCTCTCTTGGCTTCAGTGGGTGCAAGAGTGATGCCTCCTTGTTTGTTTACAGTCGCAGACAGGACATGGCCCTACTTCTACTCTATGTTGATGACATTGTCCTCACTGCATCATCCCCTGCCTTACTACACTAGCTCACAGAACGACTAAAAGGGGAGTTTGCCATGACAGATATGGGAGACCTCCACTTCTTTCTTGGGATCAATGTTCAGCGGACCTCTCACGGCCTGTTCCTCACCCAGACTCAGTTTATCTATGACATCCTAGAGAGGCATGACCTCGTGCAAACCTGTTTCTACACCCATGGACACCCGCGGGAAGCTCTCGGCCACTGTTGGCCCTCCAGCGCCAGATCCCTCTCTCTATCGCTCTATTGTGGGAGCTCTGCAGTACCTCACCTTCACATGCCCGGACATTACCTATGTCGTACAGCAGCTATGTCTCTTTCTTCATGATCCTCGAGTGCCGCATGTCACAGCTATGAAGCGCGTTCTGCGCTATCTTCACGGTACACCCACCCATGGCATCACTATCTCACCATCTCAGACAAATCATATGCGGGCATACTCTGATGCTGATTGGGCTGGCTGCCCAGATACTCGTCGATCGACATCCGGTTACTGCATTTTTCTAGGCGACAATCTCATCTCCTGGTCGTCTAAGCGACAACTCACCACCTCTCGATCCAGTGCTGAACCAGAATATCGAGCTGTCGCTAATGCCGTCGCTGAAGTCTGTTAGGTGCACAATCTTCTTCTTGAGCTCCGGCAACCTCTGATGCGCTCCACACTGGTCTTCTGTGATAACATCAGTGATGTCTACCTTTCAGCCAATCCAGTCAAACATCGCCGGAAGTTTCGCCGAAAATTCTCGAAACCTTCGATAAGCTTCGCGGTAAGCCCATAGATATATCTAATGACTAGAATGTTCATATAGATCGTTTTTACGTTCATAAACGGTCGTTTGGTTGAGTTTTGTGTTTGACATGCTTGAAGAAGCAAGAATCATAAACCATGAAATTGATTTTAAAACTATGAATTAATGATGCCAAAATGACCTATGAACCTTGGAGAACATCTTTATATAGTTTCGTTGAAGTTTAGTAGCTAAAAACGGTTTTTCCGAAAAATGGACCGATGGTTGAAGATGAATGAACAATAGCTGAAAACTACTGCCTAGATCAATCCTAAGGCTTGGATTGATCCTATGGGAGGAGTTTTACATATCATGGATCGATTCAAAGGGCTGGATCGATCCCCCAAAAATCTGATCCGAAAATTTATCTGAAAACGCTATTTTTGAGCTCTAAAATCCTATTTTTGATACCAATTGATTATGATCATTATAAAAATAATTTTCCACAATAAAAATTATGTTTTTAACAAAAAAAATTTATGTGATGCATGACGGTAAGTTCAGGTGTTAACACTCGAAGCTAGGCCGCTATTTGTTATCAATTTATATGTTAATTGATGATTTTTATGATAAATGAATATTATGGATGATTATGAATAATGAACCTACTGATTAAAATGAGTATCTATGATTGTATCATGAGTAAAATGAATACATTTATAATTATGAAATAATTTGTAGTGTTAAGGGTATCTAGAAGAATACTAAGGGGCTGTTTGTTTCAGCCTCTTAATGGTTCAGATGTCTGAATGGTTCAACACTTAATGGTTCAGACTGTTTGTTTCAGCCTCTTAATGGTTCAGATGTCTGAATGGTTTAGACATTTGCCTCTGAACGGTTAAGTCTTATACAGAGTCTGAATGGTTAAGACCACTTATCTGAATTGATCAGACATTTTCCTCTGAATAGTTAAGCAATATACTAGCTCTTAATGGTTCAGACCTCTTACTGGTTCAGCACTTAATGGTTCAGACCTCTTACTGGTTCAGCACTTACCTATTCAGAAGTTGCCAAACAGCCCCTAAGATATACCCATTTAGAAAATTGATGTTAAGGCTATCTAGAAGACCTCTAGAATAGATCTCCTATTAGTATGAATTTGTGAAACATGGATATTCAGTGATTGGATGAAAATATATAACGGAATTCGTAGACTAAACTGCATAATCACTTGTTTGGAAATACTTTGACTCAATGATGATTAATCACTGTATTATTGTTGCCTTGAACTAATTATAGTTTAAGCGTCTGAGAGTTGTTGATTGCCTTAAACTAATTAAAGTTTAAGCGTCGGAGAATTATTGCCTTAAACAAATTATGGTTTAAGCGTAGGAGAACTGTTGCCTTAAACTAATTATAGTTTAAGCGTCTGAGGATTGTTTGCCTTAAACTAATCATAGTTTAAGCGTCTGAGAATGAAATTATGATTTGGCCTTAGACTAAGATTAGCTAAGATTGTTGTTATGATCTGGCCTTAGACTAAGATTAGCTAAGAGCATTGTTATTATTTGGCCTTAGATTAATAATAATTTAGGAGCACTGTCGAAATAATATCCGAATTGAATAAAATGTGTTGTTATGAACCGAACAATACCAAAACTGTGAATGTCTGAAATGAACATTGTGTGCATAATATCAAATGATTTGATTATAAATTTAGATTCAAGTTATATGGATGTTTGACGCATTAGATATGCTTACTCAGCTTTACCGCTAAGCGTGTAGTATGTTTTATTTGCTATATGCATTTATTTGCTACATGCAGGTAAACAGAAAGCTTAATGTGATCCTAGCGGAAGATGGGGCGAGATTGTCGGGATGGATGTGACAAGTTTGAAATGATTTATGATATGTCAACATTAAATTCGCTTCCGCAATATTGTTGAATACTTCGTACTGTATATGTTATGAAAGATACTAGTGTGATAAATAAAATGTGTTTAAAAACTTTTAAATTTTTACGATTGCCAAGTTAAATATTTTAGTCCGAAAAGGGCTGCAGACCTGGACGGACTAAGATGTTATAGGACCGTACATCGGAACTTCAATGAACTCATCAAAGCAACCATGTGTATTGATGCAGTAGAAAAGAAAACCATCGGTCAAGGGGAAACATCATTGAAGAAAACATCTCCAACACACAAAATGTCAATTGGGGGTATATGGTCAATCCCCAAAATGGAAACAATACAAAAATGATAAACTAAATAAGAATAAAACTATGCTAGAAAGGCCTAAATGTCCTACTTGTAATCGTCGCCATAGTGGGGAATGCTGGTTTCTAACCGGAGCATGTATGCGCAACGGACAAAAGCGTCACGTCTCAAGGAACTATCCTAAACGTACCAGCAAGGTAGAAGCACCAATTCAGAACAATAACAACTACCGCCCACTTCCAAAACAAACTCCACCAATACAAGGAAACAATGGCAAGAACAGCAACCGAGTTCCGGCAAGAACATATGCAATGCAAGGAAGGGAAGATCAATAGAAGCGTAATGTTATTATCGGTATGTTCACTATATTCGATAATGACTTGTGTGCTTTAGTTGATCCTGGATATACACATTCCTATATCTGTGTGAGTCAACCTTTTACAGATATGTTGAATAAAATTCAACTAGATAATCCAATACTAGTCTCAAACCCCTTAGAACATAGTATAACCCTAAAAGAGGTATATCACAATTGCCCACTGCCAATGTAAGGGAAAATATTTCATGCTGACTTAATTGAACTTCTGTGTAAAGAATTTAATTTGATACTTGGTATGGATTGGCTTTCGAATCACAAAGCTATTGCGAATTGTTATAATAAAGTATTGACGCTCAGAACATAGAATGGAATGGCTTGACTGTCATTGTCAAAGGAAAACTTATTCCACAACCACCTTAGTTCATATCCTTCATGCAAGCCAAATGCTTAATACGGAAGAAATGCGAAGCATACTTAGAAGTGTTTGTTAAAACTCAAAACAGCATGATGATTTTTTGAATTTTTACATGTTTTTCCTGAGATTTGAACTCATGAAGAGAGTAAATCTATTTTACCTTGGTTGTTGGAGTAGATGTGTCAACTAGATCTGCTTTGAAGCTTGAAACATGTTTAAACTTTTTTGAAACTAGAAATTGTATGTTATGGTTTGTGAGATTATGTTGTCTGTTAGAACCAAATTAGTGGCATGACCCTCACTTCTCCTGGTATTTTGTCTTCTTGAGGGCACAATGGCTAAGGGGAGGTAGATTTAGTACCAAACGGTAAGCTCAAACCTTTGGTCAAGGTTTCTGTGTACTGGCCAATAGCATTGAGTCATTATACAACCTAGCCAGTTAGGTTGTAGTGATTTTTTTGGTAGAATTGTCTAGGGTTCATCGCTTTCATTTAGGATTCATATTTGAGCTGGTTCAAGTATTAACTTGTGTGAAAAGGTCTACGTTAGGGGCTGGTCTTGAGTCTAGTCAGACTTAAGGAGAATTTGATGGTCATTATCATCAGCCCAAGCTGCTTTTAGGTTGATTTGATCTTTTGTTATGATTCACAGTTGAGTTCATATGTCCACTTACTCCCAAAACAAAGGTATATTTCAAAATACAAGCAACTTACAGTTTTATAGTTTCCTAATTTCTTATTTTGCATTATGTTTTTTTTTAGTTATTGGTTTCCTTAGGTTTCTATTCAAACTCTATTTCAAAACAAAACTCTTTAGAAATACACCCCCTCTATGTGAGTTGAGTGTGGGTTATTATTTTACTTTTCTAGACTTTGAAACTAGGTCTTATTTAATTGAGTTAACCACTAATCCCTATGGAAGAATGACCTTTCTTATCACTATAATATTATCTTCTTTTGATTTTAAAAGTTATAGTTAGGCTTGATTATCTATTAAGCACATGACAAGTGCTTGGCGGATGTACAAAAAAATAATAATCAATTACAATTGCATTTAAAGTGAGTATATAAGACATAATAATGGCAAAATCATCATGAATCATCATGTATATAAGACTAATATTTTGGAGGCAAATTTTATGGTGGACCTAAGGTCCACCATGGACTTATATTTGAGCAAAATAAGTATTTTTTATTACTTAAATAAGCATTTGTTTTATTAAAATAAAAAAAAATTCATGTGAGAAGATCTACAAAAATAATACTCCCTCCGTCCCCCTGTATTTTTCCACATTTGATTTTTGGAACTGTTCATCTAAGCACTTTGACTCATCAAATTCTCTCAATGTGTAAGCCTAAATATAGTCATGTGTGATCTTGTTTGATGTGTCTTAATATATAGATTATTAATATATAATTTTTATAGTTTTTTAATATACAAATTACAAGATAAAATGGATTAAAGAAGTACATTGGATGGTGTGTAAAAATGAAAGTGGACAAATACAGGGGGACGGAGGGAGTACGTACCAAGGGTGGATTATAAAAGCACTCTATTTTGGAATTAGGACTTTCACTTATATTTGTACACTACAAATTTGTATTTCATTTTGTACCCCACAGGCATGCACCAATATTTTGTACTAGTGTAATGTTAGTGTGATGATTTATATTAACAAAAAATGTCAGTACAAATTTTTTTAATTGAACTAATATTTTTTGCCAGTGTAAAATGCTAAAATATTGGTACATTTCTTTGAGGTATACTTTTGGTGTACCTCTAACATGATTTTGAATTGTTTTGAAAATGAAAACTGAAAAAATATTAGTACATTTTTTTGCTACACTTTTAGAGTTTTAGTGTACCTCTAGCATTGGTTGATTTTGAATCCTTTAATATAAAATTTGAGAGTTGATTTCTTAAAATTTTGACACATGGCAATTTTAGAGCTTTATTATTTTGACACATAAGCCTAAAAAAAAGAAAGAATCCGTTTCTTTCTGTAGATCTTTCTCGATCCAGTTTTCAAAGAAGGAAAGGAAAGGAAATCTTCTCCCCAAAACTTCTTTTCAATTTTGCAACTTTGACGGTCTTCTCCACCAAAACAATTTTCTAAGAATCTGCTCTCACACTCCAGGTATGTCTGTTCTTCTTTTTCGATTTGCCGGAAGAAATCCGAGATGTCTTCTCCACCTAAAAGAAACTCTTGAATTTAGAAGATCTATGTTCCGTCTTCTCTTCTTCCCCTAAAGAAACTCAATATGTTGTTTCGTTCCCATCGGCCGTCCCTGTCCCTATCGTGTGTCTCCGCCGCTGGACTGACCTATCACTGGCATCACCAGATTTGATTGTTTAATTTCAGTCCGCCCGAGATTCAAATCGCATCTCTTCATCTGTGTTTTCGTCCGCCGGTTCTGTTCCCTTCGCCCGCAGATTCAAGAAATCGCACGAGGGGATCCATCGCCAGAAGTTCGTCCGCCGGTTCTGTTCCCTTCATCCGCCGATCGCTGTTTTCCAGCTAAGGCCGTCCACCTGTGAAGTCTGCCGAAGTTCGCCGATAGCTGTTTCCTAGCGAAGGCCGTCCGCCTGTGAAGTCCGCCGGTTCTCCTCTTCGATTTTTGTGAAGTCAGATCTGTCCAGTACTCCAGTGCTTCGCCGAACCAAAAAAAAACTACCATGGCCACCAAATTGATTGGGGATTGGTTAATGTCTTTAATTATTTTCTTTTTGAACTTTCGATGTGGGATTATGTGCTTTTGATCTTCTCTCTTAATTCAGATCCAAAATACAAAAATTGATATTTGAAATTTAGAATGGAGATTCAACAGGGCAATTTACAAGATTTGTTGTTAAGAGGAATGTTTCCTCTATTCGTAATTCATTGTCATTCATCCCCATGTTTTCGTTCATATTCATTTAGTATTATTCTTTGTTTTACCTTAATTACCTACAATTTCTTTAACCGTTTCATTGTATATTACATGGCACATTTTTTATTTACCAGTTTTCACGGGTTTTGTAGCTATATATAAAATATCGTGTAATAAGGAAAGCATTGTATCTTCCCCTCCGAGCGTGAAGAGAATCTGTTGTTGGCCTTGAATGCCGTACCCCGTAACCGTTTTGATGTGCCAAATAAGTCTTCGAAATGTTACTAACATCATTTGCAGGAAAAACAAACGCCAAAACCTCTATTAGCTTGTTTAGCATCACCGAGATATACTCCTACGAGTTTAGAAATTGTTGTGTAAAGGTAATGATATATTTTAATGAGTTACTTATGCCCTTTCACTCAAAATTTAATTTTAAAATGACAAATATATTCTTAGTTGAGGTTATTTTGAAAACGGAACACGAAAAACAAGTTTTGGAATTTTTACACAGGCCTAACGGTACCTGGCTACCGTATACACGGCACCAGGGTACCGCCGGTAGCCTAGTGAACATACCGGGTACGTTTCACTCAGGAGGTACACGGTACCCCCCCTACCGTGAGACGGTACCTGGGTACCGTACGGTAGGCTGAACCGGCTGGGTACCCCCGTCCTAACCAGGTACCGCCAGTAGCGAACCAAACTTTTGGCCTACACGGTACCCCCAAACGGTAGGCTGTACCGTGTGTCACGATACCTAGGTACCGGACGGTACTGACCCTACCGTGAAGGGTACCGGATCCGTTGGCAGCACTGTAGCAAATTGCCAATTTAAATTCAAATCACTTCCTAACGGCATTTAACGTTAAAAACTCAAATTTTAACACTCCAAACTCCTATATAAACCCCCTCTAAGTCTCCTTTTATTCACAACAACTTCCCAATTAATTCTAAAGCCTCTTTCTCTATTCTTGAGTGTTCTTAAAGCTTTGTTCTTATTTTTCTTACTCTTTTGAGTAAAAAGCTTTCATCTTTTTATACACTCACACACAAGGGCATTTGTGCTTCATTATTTTATATCTTGCCTATAGGCTTTTGTTGTTGTTGATTTAATCTTTTGTTCTTCTCCTACCCAATTTACATTTGCTATTACTTTGGTAGAGAAGCAACACCAATCTTTTATTGAGTTATAAAAGGTGTGGATAGCCTTTAAATCCTCATTGTAGGGTTGAAGATAGCCTTAAAATCTTCAGTTGTAAACGGTTGAGATAGCCGGTGTAAAATCTCATTTGCTTATTGGCAAGGGTTGTTTGCCAAACCTTGTTTGAGTCTTCTTAGTGAAGCCAAACAAGTTAGTGGAGGTTAAATCCTTGAGGAGGAGCCTCGAGGTACTGGAGTAGGGAGTTCCCGAACCAGTATAAAATCGCTTGTGTCGTATTTTCATCTCTTAAATCTTTCTTGCTCTTTTTCCGCTACTACCTTGCGCATAAGTTTTTGATTTTATGAAAAATTTGCAAACACCCTAATTCACCCCCCTCTTAGGGTGTAAACCGACTTTCATCTGTTGTTCGTTTCTTTCTCCCGAGATCCATTGCCAATTTTTTCTCTGTCTCACTGCCGTTGAGTCATTTGATCGCTCGCTTTTCTAGCATGGAAAAAGAGGTTCTTTTTTAATATATAAAAATTGTTCAAAGTTTATGTTTTTAGATATTTTGATGTTGTATAGATTAAAAAGTTGTTTCGATATGTTCAAAATTTATGTTTTTAAATATGGACAAAGAGGCTCTTTAACATTTTGTATATTCTAGATGTTGTGCTCATTAAAAAATCAGAAATATATCCGCTATATGATTTCCTGAAAGTTGGTTTTAGATTAGTTTTTAGTTTTTTTTCAAAAATGTTTCGAATGGATATTTAGAATATGGGAAAAGCTTGAGAATTTTGAAGTGGGAGCATCCCCAAGTACAACAAGAATATTTCAAGGAAATACTTACTTGAACAATCTGTGAAACATTTTTTCACAGTGATGCTTATTTGTTGTAGCTTACAGCTTAATTGTTATTCTTTATCTGAACATATATGTTCGCAATTGCTAGAAAAGGCACTTTATGCATGTGGAAATGATCTTGATTCGACTATTAAGAGCATTAATAACTTTTTTTTGAGATTTGGTGAGAATGCCACCACACATACAAGAAAGGCTCAGAGGCCAACAGACATGTTTTGAATCAAGGTGCATTTTATTTCCTTTCTCGATAATCTTGAGTCAACGTTCTTTTTTGGTAAAATGCATTATGATTTGGTCTATCTCTAAGAATGACTAACTAGGGACAATACAGATTGGATTTAATCCATTTTATGATGTAACATTCTATCCATGCTCAAAATTTGATAGGCATTGAGACCATAGCCATCAATGGCAGCCTTATGAGACCATCTTCTATTGTTAATCTTCAACTGAAGATTCCAAGAATCTTACTTGACTCATTACATGATACTCCAAACGTGTTGACTGTCAAATATTGATTATTTTAGGATAGAATATGGACTTCAGGCCATGGTTATAACGTAAAACATAAAAAGACTCACCTTACCGTCCCTGTGCTAAACCAACCACATGTCATTTGCACACATTTCTCAACCTTTGCAAAATCTATCTGCTTACTTTCATTCAGCTTTCTTTCATCTACACTCAATTCCAAGTCTTCATCATAGTACATTTGTGGTACTAACCCATAGTTTTGTGGTACTTTTGTGAACCTCCAGAATTGCATACACATTTTTTTATAACCAACTTTCTTGTGGTAGAACAATAAAAGCGTAGGTACTTTTGTGGTAATAAATCTGCCAGTTTTTTTAGAATGATAAAAAAGGACTGGGACTTTTTTAGAGATGAAAGTTCATAAACTTATCTCATTTTATGGAACAAAATAGCCTGGAATAAAACTGCCTGTAAGGCTGTAACTAATCCACATTTTTAAAGGAAGCAACATTTATTATCTTGATGAAAGTTAATAAACTTTTTTACTATTTATCATGCAGAATTTTTTTGAAGCCTTTGGTGAATCTAAGGATGATTGCTTGGAACGGAATGTGGATGTTATCATTGATTCTACTCTCAATAAAAGAGTGAAAGACATAAAAGATTATCATGAAGGTGGGGATGAGTCGAGCAAGAAGATGAAGAATATCAAAATAGAAAAAAACTAGAGACTAGATATTTCATTTTACGGTTTCGATGGATCCGTCTCTTGATTTAATGTGTTTATTTAATTTTTTTTTAGACAATTTATGATATATAACTGTTGGGTTTGTTTATGCATTACTTTATAATTAAAATGGGTTAAAGACTTTGAGACTTCCATTTCGGGCACTTATATCCATATACTGCATAATATACGGATTTTTTAATTCATTATATATTATTCTTCTTGCTTTATATTTTCGCTCTACATCGAGAATTCAATAACTAAGGGAAGTAAAATATTTAATACTTTTCATCTATTTGCAATTGTGGATTCATAATAAATGATATTAGATTTATAAATATTAATTACTAGATAGAAGTATAATCCATAAATGTAATAAAGTATATCAAAAAAGATGGATTATTTAAACTTAGAGAATGTAGAAAACTTTAAGATGTTATCGATTCGTTGACTAAGAAAGGTTAGTTTTAGATAATAACGGTAACCCTTACAATTACACCAAAAATGTGGTTTACCTTGAAGTTTTCCAAAAAAAATGAATTTAATTGATATATTTATACATTATTTTCAATTTTTATATACTTGAATTTTAGCTAGCATACTCTGTTTATGTTGTATCTAACATTTTATACATTCTTTTCAATTTTTATATACATGAATTTTAGTTAGCATACTTTGTTTATGTCGTATCTAACATTTTATATTATATTTACCTTTATTTTTTAATTATTTACTTAAAACAAAAAATTAACAGAGTTAAAATTAACATGCGTTCGACCTCGTGCGTGGCACGGGTTAAATACTACAGTAGTTGTTTTGAAAATGAGAGTATAACGGGTAAGAGAAAACAGCATCAAGACAAAAGGACAATAAAACCCAAAATAAGAATCCACTTTCTCCCTTTCTCCGAACCCACTCCCTCGTCCCCACCCGTTCAAATCAAAGCAAGATCCAGCTGTCCCCAGAGGGTGGAATGAAGGGGCGGCGGTGATGGAGAAGGCAGAGGAAGAGTTAGAGAGGAGAAGCAAGTTCTTGAACAGCTTGATACTGAGGAAGAGGGGCGGCGCGGAGGGGGAGCAGAACGACGGCATCCGGCCTCAGCCCCAACAACAGAAGGTCATCCTCCGCGTGAGGGCCTCCGACATGCCCTTAGCCCTCCAGAACAGGGCCTTTAAGTGCGCCACCAACTGCCTCGACTCCATGCCCTCTCCCAAGCTTGACAGCAAACGCCTCGCACTTGCTCTCAAGAAGGTCAGATTTTTCCCCTTTCCCTTCTTGCAACCAATTTTATGAGAATTAGATTTGTGCTGTGTTTTTTTTTTATGTGGGGGTGAGAGATGCTTGTTAAGGGGAGGGTTATATTCGTCAACTGCGGAATTAGATTTGTGCTGATTTTCTTTGAAACCTAACCCAGAAATATGGTTCATTCACTGTGAATTTTGTGCATTGTTGGGTTGGAAATGTCCTACCTTTGTTCTGTTTTTTTTTTTTTTGCATGTTTCCTCTCTTGCTTGAGATCTTTGTACATTACATCATGTGTTTCCGTTCATCCGAAAACCCTGCTTTTGGTGCATTATCATGAGAACTTGATAGTTCTGCACCAGTGGTGACTACTGGATACCGCCAAGTGTTTTCCTCATATCATACCCTTTGTTTTAGTTTTCCCAATTATTAAGTAACCAATTCATTATTATTAATGTAAACGTGTCAATATGCCCTTTTGATAATTCTATTGTTTATCCTAACCCTAATTCACAATCCCATCTTGGCGGAATCATCAAATGCTGCAGCCCATCACACCCAGCTGCCTACCACCCATCACATTCTCACTCTATAAGTGTTCGTCTCACGGAATTTGTGGTTTCAATGTCCACTGTCACCTAACTTAATGTCCATATGTCAATCTCGGATCAACCATGCTAAACTTACACCAAAAAATATACCCCATTTGTACACCACAGTTATGCACAAATATTTTGATGGTTTACACCGACACAAGTGTTGGTGCGTTAACAAAAGTTTACACGGACACAAAGTGTTGGTGCATTAACAAAAATTAATTTTACACCAACACAAAATGTTGGTGCAAACCTGCGGGGTATAAATTGGGGTACAAAAACATGGGGTACAAATAGCTTAATCCATCTCGGATACATTGTTGCAAATTCAAATGTCTATCAATTTAGCCCATCCATGTCTAACTCCGGATGGATAACACCCACAGTTTTCTATGTCCTTGCATTTGGGGAAGAAAAAAAGAAGGTAATGGTCGGAGATGGCTTGCTAGTATTATATATTGACTGCTGGACAGAACTAAATTTAGAATACATGTTTGTCTCTTTATCGTTGTGCATTTAGATTCTTAGCACTATGTTGCTCAACTTTAGTTATTTCAAGAATTTTAAAGTTAAAGCGAAGAATAGCTAAATGTGGCAGTGTATTTTTGTGTTTAACCAGTTTTGCTCCACCTGTTTACACACCCAATACCAAAGTATCTTATCCCTTAAAATCTGCCTTACTTATTCTTGATTGTGTTCTTTCTAAATATTCCTTAAAATATTTTCTAAAAGCCAATGCAAAAGAACGTCTTGCATTCTTGATGTACACCGGTTGCCATTGTATTCCTTTCCTGTTTTAGGATGCACGGGTCACTGAGGGGAGGCGATGGCGGTTTCTCAAGTGGTGTACTTAAGCATACTCCTAAAAACATCTAGTGTCTGTCTGCCTTTTGTACATTCAATTGATTTACTTTAGTCATTTCTGTGTTGGGTTTTCAGGAATTTGACTCTGCATATGGTCCGGCATGGCATTGCATCGTAGGAACAAGTTTCGGCTCGTACGTTACGCATTCCCTGGGAGGATTTTTGTACTTCTCGATCGACAAGGTTTATATCCTTCTGTTTAAAACTGCTGTAAAGCCTTTGAATCAATGACTGTCTCCTCTAGATTCCTTGTAATTTTGGAATTTTTGCTGTGGAACTCCTTGTTTGTGAGTCAACTGTCATTTGGAAAAGTTGAATGAACAGAAATGCCAAATGTGGGAACTAATGATTAACACTAGTCTGTTGAATTGTTAGTTTTAGTTTATACACGCACCTGAGAGAAAAAAAATCAGATCTGGAGTATATAAACAGAGTGTTTTTATTGTGATACTATTGTCCAGAATTATGTTTCCATACATATAAATAGAGGACTAACCAACACAACCATTACAAACAGACACAAACGGCCTAAAAACTGCCTAAACTATGTTTTTGACTGGAATTAACCAACAACACCCACTAGTGTCTTACGTTAGTGAGTACATTTATTGAAACACATCTCAGTTTTTTATGTTTGAGGCTGTGCAGTGGTTAGTAAAGGGAATCCAGTTATGGTGTAGTTTCCCTGTTCTCAATTATTGCCTCCATCCCGGGATAAGCTTTTTATAACCACACAAATAACAAAATTGTTTCCTTGTGAAGTTTTTTTTGGAAGCAGCGAGTGTGTTGCAGCCAAAAAGTTCATATTTTTTTAAAAAAAGAATGAGAGCTGTACTTTAGCCCCTTGTATCTGAAAAAAATCCTCTAACCTGGTTTATAATGTTCAACTAAAATAAATTTAAATATAATTTATTATCAAATTAAGTGTATTTTCAGTATATATAAGCTGTAAAGTTCGCGTACACAGATCCTACGTTCGTGGAATTTGATGGGGTTGTTGTATATTTTATGTATTTTAAATCTATATCAAAAGTTGTACTATTCAAAATAACTAATGACATGAATGTTTTATTTGTGAAATAATTAATGAAAAAAGTGATGAAAGAAAATAATACATTCGTCCTATGTATTCATCTACTTTGATTTTTTTCAATCAAATTGGAAGAATTTTGGAGTTCAATTAAATTAAGTGTAAGGGTAAAATAGGTGACTTTTATTTTTAATCCCTATAAAACATTTTCTATTTAAATCATACTTACAAAACTTTTATTACTAAAATGGTCCTTAGACGTAATAACCATTTCAATTTACTTAAAATAACATATTTATTTTGTAATCAATGTCTTAATCTTGTATTTCTAATTATATTAGATACAAATCTCATATCTAGACTAGGATGTTGAGTACGAAACACATGTTATCTCAACTAATTAGAAATACTAATTACGTTTAAAGACCATATTTAAAATTAAAGATTTTGTAAGGATGACTTAAACAAAATTTTTTTTATAGTGATTAAAAACAAAAATCATCTATTTTATAGGAACTAAAAAATATTTTATCTGAAATGTATGTATATAAGTGAAAAATGATTTCATTAGATATATCTTATTGAGAATTTTAAAATTATATCTTGTTGTATTAATATGTGGTGCACATTAAGAATAATTGATTATTAAAGTTTGTCCATTATAACTCAAAAAAGTTACACTTCATGAGTATATATAATGTAATTTGGAACATTTTTTTAAGGAGAGGAGTAATAAATATGGTAAATGATAAATATAGCTTGTAGAGCATGTCCAATGGAGTCTATGTTCCACCTGATATGGAAACTAGCATGAAAAGCACTATGTGCGTTTGGTGCCCACCTACAAAGGAAAACTGGAAGTGAAATGCTTGAATATATGATGACAAATGGGATGCACATAGGTTATTATAAGTTGTTTAATCAAGTAATGACATGAAGATTACAAGTGGGATAAAACAAACGCCCAGATTTTACATTTCAAATTTCATTTTGAGATAATATATTATCTGCTTTAAGTAGCTATACTCTACAATAATTTAACAAGAGTAAGTATAATTTTAGATATTGCACTTAATTTTGAAATATCACGGAGTATGTATCACACAGAGTACATAAGAGTGAAATTAGGACAGTAATTTTGGGACGGATGGCCAACAAATAATGTGAGAAAGCTTTGTAAACTATTAACACATATTGAGACATTTCACAGAACTAAAACTTCTATTTAGGTGATAAAATATACAATTCTTATTTTGATTTATGTTCTAATCTTAATTAGATAGATCATGTTTTTAGAACTAGTCGTATCAAGGATCAAACTTTTTTTAGGTTTGGTGACTTTCTTCTCGATCCAGAATGTTTAAAATTAAGTCTTCTATACAAAGGTCCAAGACTGTATATTCTTGATAAACTCGACTATGGGCCTGAGTATGTAGCCCCTAAAGGCCCACCCGAAAAGTGAGCATTTAGGCTTGGCTCGGCTGGTGAATTTCAGAGGCCTCAAATGGTGAAGTGTAGGTATGGGCGTATGGCTTTGTAGTTGGAGTCCGAGGACAGCCCGATCCAATCCAAATAAGTGTATAACCTCTGTCCCAACATATTCATTTAGTTAGCATTTTTCAAATCAAAATAGATAAATTTTGATCATAAGTACAAATTTTTTTGTATACTATTATAAAAATAAATTTTTTTTATATTTAGATTAAATTTTTAGAATGCTACTCAATAACTATATATTTTCACAAATTAATCGTCAAAACTAATTAATTCCCAAAATAGTACTCCGTACTCGGTAATTGAGAATAATGCTCCGTTCATCCCCTCCCATGTAACGGCCGTTAAAAAGACTTTAAAAATTATACTACTTCTCAAAATTGGTATTTTCTGACCGGGTTTTTTCTCAAATTGGTCCATTTTTGAAATAAAAATACATTTAACTATGAAAAAATATTTTGAATTATATAATATGACAATATAATACTAAAAATAAAAATAATTTTTTGAATTTGAAAGTAACATTTTAGATTATTTACAATTATTTAAAACAATATCATGTGAACAAAATATTTAATAAACATTGAAGAAAATACCCTAAATAGTAGTAAAACATAAAAAAGCTCCTATTTTAGTACTTCCTTTATGTTTTACTCCTATTTGTGGTGATTCTTTAATAATTATTTAACATTTTATTTACTTGCTATTCTTCTAAATAATTATAAATAATCAAAAACTTTTACTTTTAAATTTATAAAATTATACTCGTATTTATATTTTTAAGTATTATACTGTCATCCGATAGAATTCAAAATATTTTTCTATAATTAATGTATTTTTATTTCAAAAATAGACCAATTTGAAAAACACCAAGTTAGAAAGTACTATTTTAGGAAAGTAGTATAAAGTTTAACGCCGCTTTAATGTCATTCTAACGGCCGTGAAGTGAGCATTATTTTAAATTAACGAGTATCATATTGGAAATTAGTTAATTTTGGAGACCAATTTAGGAAAACACATAGTTAATAAGCTATACGAAATTTGTTGCGTTGTACGGAGTATTAGTTTATACTCTATACTTCATAATACAAATTTACTATAATTGATTATTAAAATTAATGTCAAACTAGACTAATATTACGCGACAAAGAGAATTCATAGGTAGATCAATTACTAATTTATATTTTTTGTATTCATCGTACATTTACTAGTTACTTCGTAGTAAATTAACCAGGTACAATTTGATAAATTTTCAAAATATGTATAGTTATAGAGAATACAGGCTATTAAGTACGAAGTAGATACGCAGAGGATATTATAGGTACTACCTAAAATTAAGGTCGGGTTGCGGTCCGTACAACTTTTGAATAGGGCCCCCTAAAGTCACAACCTAAGAAGGTTTGGTCCGGTTTTGAATCAATGAACAGAAAAGATAAAATTCAAAAGCCAAAAGCCATACGCCCAAAATGGTCAAGCACTATTACAACACAAATCAATTCAACATGAGGAATTCCAAGTTCTAACAGCATATTTCAAGTCCCAACTGTTAGAACGTCGAATGTTACTCTCAACAACAATAACAAACTCCAATCCCAACTCTGCATGATCGGGAGCGTCAAGATTTACCCAGTTTTACCCATGTAATAACATTTTATCCATTATCTCATCGAAACTAAATCATTGTCAATAATTACTTTTATGTGCAGTACAAATAGTTCGAAACGCTTTATGAAATAGTTACAGAAATTATCAGTGATTGAACAAATAAATATGAATGGATGGCGCGTAATAACCGCAAAAGTAGCCGCTAGCCGATGTTTGAATTTGCATTGCTACCTCAAAAATGGGGGAGAGGTGTTTGTTAGTAAAGAGAGAGTGTGTATCGAAATGAGTTCAGAATATATCCACAGCATAAATAATAACACATCGCCAAACATCCTTTTACAACCAGAACGCGAAGCAGACTATAAGCGAGCTGATGATGAGAGCATTGGAATCATGCAAGTATTGCAATCCACAGCCAGAGTCTGTAGAGTTTGTCGATGGAACAAGAGAGGTCCCGTTTGTTAAGGATCCATTTCTCCCGACACTTAAAGTACACACAAAAAATAGGAGAAAATAAAGAAGGCATTAGTATCGCCATATATTAAAAAAAAACCTTGGTTCCCATATGACATTGGGAACCAATGTCATGGGATGACTCGGGGATGCTCCGGTGCCCCGTTCGTAAAATTGACGGTTCTTACCTTCCTATCCCCCCTGGTAAACCTCCCCGCCCCGACCCGACCCGAACACACCCCCCACCCCCTTCAATTGCACCCCCGAAGTTAATTTTGACTTAAAGTCAAAATTTGACTCCAAAGTCAAAATTAACTTGGGGGTGGGGGGTGTGTTCGGGTTGGGGCGGGGTGGGGGGGTTTACCAGGGGGGATAGGGAGGGTAAGAACCGTCAATTTTACGAACGGGCACCGGAGCACCCCTGAGTCATTCCATGACATTGGTGGCTAATTTCATGGGAACCGGCCCCATAAAGAAAGGAACATTCAAAAGGGGGAAGGGAGTAAAGTTCTTTGGGACAGAAGGAGTATATAAGAGGGGTTTTGGGAATAACTCGGCTGTAAAAAAAACAAACATTACACTTACCTCCCCGGATATATACAAGAACCATGACCTGCATAGGGCAAAAGCATCAGCATTTCAGTAATGATCTAAAATCAAACACGAAATCCCAAACTAATTTCTGGATGACATATTACTTTATATTTCTCTGAGAATCAGAAACAAAAAAGTTTTAGCTGTGATGCTCTGTTCAGTTTGATAGAAAGCATTTTCGTTAATGACTGAAGGTGATTCTCTTCTTGGTCTATACAGCCAACCCCAAATCACGTGGGATAAGGCTTAGTTGTTCTTTAGTTGGAGAACTTTGGAGGGAGACAAAGGATATATAGTGAGAGATTAGTTGTTGTACTTACTTGGGTCAGTGGTAGTGAGGGTGGCTGCCCCTCTGAAGTCGCACTCGGTGTCTGTCATGCCTTGGCTATGATAATACGCATCAAAAGCATATGAAGCGTGGCTCGACAGTCTCGTCGAACCGTTCGGGTCATAGCACGGCTGCCCTTGAGTCAAAGGGGAGCAGTTCACTTTCCCGGGCCCACAAGCCCAATCTAACCCTGACTGAACCAAGGCTGTGTCGGCTGATTGCTTAGCCACACAAAATGTCGGCTTTCTAGTGTCATTCTGGAACATCGTCGAAGACCCATTCAAATGCAGGGTATATACTGCCACTCCAATGCGATTAAACAGCCCCCAGTTCTGTTGTGAAGCGAGTCCGGGATTCTTGTCTTCATTGTACAGCTCAAAAATGTAGGTACTAACAGCAACACCGGGACGCTTTGGTGTCCCGGTGCCATTCAGAACACGACTAATCAGGTTACTATTGTACGTGTTAGCATTGTCATGCGTAGCATCTGGCTCAGAAAGTTCACCCTTGGAAGGCCAGCCTGACTCAGTCACCACAACTGGAATGTTTGAGTAACTGAGATTCGACATGGCAAAATATGCCGCATCCACCATCGCATCAAACACGTTAGTGTAGTGCAGGTACGTGCTGGAATCAATGGCGTCCTTGTTCGGAGGGAGGGGGCGAAAAAGAGCGTAGTCCAATGCGATTGTACCATTGGATGACACATAAGCAAAGTACGGGTAGACATTGAGCATCAGATATGAACCGGTGGAGTCCAGAAACTTGAGAAGGGGATTCATCACTCCAAGCCACGTGCTATTGAAGTGAGCTCGTGACGGTGGGAATGATTCGAGGATAACATCAGACGAGAGTGGAGTGGAGACTTTTATCTGGGAGTCAAGCCTAGCGCCAACGAGGGCCGAGTGGGTGAAATTCATGGCATTCACCAAGACACGAGCAGCGTTGGGAAGGGTGGCGAGGATGTTGGACCCGACTGCGATGGCAGTGATGTGGGTGGAGGGTATATGAGTCAGAATGTTTTGTGAAACCCATTTCGCGGCGGTTGCATTGGATTCGCCGATGCCTATGATCAGATCATTCGGAATCGTGACTACGACGCTAATTCCAGTGTTGGCAAGGGCCTTTAGCATAGCTTGGTCTGCATTGAAGAGTCTGACATGCCGAATTTGCTGGTCCTTGAGGAGGCTTACGATGTCAGTTGGGCTGGGCATATCAGAGATCTGTGTACCTATATTCACACCAATGAAAGCCTCTGCATAATAAGGGGAAAACACGGTGTTATTACTTGAGATTAGTTAGTAAATAGTCACACACTTTAATCGACTTTTTATCTTAGCTTGAAAGAGAATTGTCAGATCTATTGATGTCCAACAGGCAACAGAAAAAAATGAGCAACCATTGTATGCACATGAGTAACCTTAAGAAAAAGTGATCGAGATAAAAAAAATGCAAAAGAGAAACCGTCAGGAAATTTACAAAAAAATTACCAAATGTAGTACTTCTAGATGTAAGTATATCTATTTTGAAAAAACATAAGTACATATTTGCATCTAAAACTTATTTCAAGGATTGTTTGGAGTAACATGCAAAAATTGCTTGCCCAGCATCGCTTTACAAGGCTTTCGCTTAAAAATTGAAGTTTGGCTTTTAAAATATTGCTCCTCCTTTGGGATTAAGCAAGTTTTTGAAAATGGACCCTTTTTTTGGACCGCTGAATCGTTTGCTAACAATCATTCACACCTTTTGAACTGCATTCATAATGTAATGCAGTAGTTCCATGCCTTCTTAGAGATTAAATGGGTTTGCTCAGACTGAAGCTATGGGTACCTAATCATCAAACTATGGAAGGGTGAAAGGTTTGAATATGGAGAAGAATGATGCCCTTTTTGAGCACCAATAAATCACAAACCAGAAGAAGCTAAAAAGAAAACCAGTGTTTTCTCTACTTTCTCTAGGAGTACAATGCATGTTAGAATTTTAGATAGCAACAAAAGCCAGAGCAGACTAAGTGCACACTGCACAGTCTATGCCTCCCAAAAAATATGTGAGGGGTTAGTCTCCTCTTAAATAGCTTTTGTCTATTTCGTATACTCTGAAAGCTCATTATAATGGTTAACTTAGATCTTCTAAAAACTTCAATTATATATGATTTGTATTCATTAGAAGAAAATGCACATAAGCTGTGCAGCATGTATTGATATTCTTATTAAGACAAAGACATGTTTTGAGAAGAACACATAAATGAAAAAGATTCCATCTTTCTCCAGTCTCTAGAATAACCCAAAACTTTAGAGTGTACTGTAAATGGTAAAAACATTCCAAATTCCAAATGACTTTGATCCGCACTACTAATACACTCCCTTTGTCCCCAGCAAAGAACTTCACACTTCCTTATTTGGATGTCCCAAAAAAAAATTCCCACTTATAGTTTTTCCATTAAAAGAACGGAATATATGGCTTACAAAAATTCCCCATCTTCTAAACAGATTTCAACCACATAATTTTCACTTTTAAACGGATTTCTACATGACACGGTCGGAGGGAGTATGTTTTCCTCTAGGGTTTCCAAGAAAAAAACTCTAACTTCTATTAAAACAAAAACATGGCAAGCTATGCAGTAGCATTCTTCGTGCTTACAATGTACACCCTCTCAAGACACCGCCTAGCACAAGGATTAGGGTAGGCCTAGTGCTTTTTAGAACAGAAAAAATCTTTAATAAATTCTCAGGCTCTCATCTATATGACAATTTCAAGAATAGGAAGTAATGCATACAACAGCTAAGGTCAGAATAATATACATGAAATCCTTAAATTAGAACTCAAGAGTTAAACAAAAAAAAGATAGAAGCATATCTAGATGGCGGCAATAACCTCTCTTCCCCCCCTCTCTCCCTCCTTGGGCAACCAGAAAAAAAGGATTTAAAAGAGAAAACAGAAGGAATAAACTAATATACAGATGAATGAAGAGAAGTAACCTTCTCCATGTCCAGAAGGAGCAGCAAAGAATCCTGAAATGTGAATAACAAGAAGAAGCAGAGGCAAAAAAACATTCTTGCATTTCCCCATCATTTCCACCGCCCCAAAGCTACAATTTTTACAACAATAACAAAAACCACCAAATTCTACCAAATGATGTTTTCTTTTTTAAAAGTAAATAAAAGGTGGGAAGAGATGGATTGAAACTTCTTGTTTGTGGAAAATGGGCAATCTAGCTACAAGAAAGTGGGGCAGAGGAGAGTTTTTCATTCTTTTTCTTTTCCTTTTCTTACTGAGAAGAAGAAAAGGCGATTCTGGACTTTTAAAAGAGAGGGGAAAAGAGTTTGCTTGCTTTAATTTAATTAGTATGGAGTATGGACTATTCCCAAGTTCCATTACTATCGAGTCTATCGTATCTCAATAATTTTTGATTAGATCTCAATTATTTTTATTTATTTGTAAGTTTTATTGATTAACTCAAATACTCTCATAAACTAAACTATTTTTTCACATCTTATTTTTTTAAAACTATTGATATATTTTTGAATAGTGTAAATGGGTTTATTTTGAATTTTTTTTATTTTTATACTAGTTTTTAGTTGAAATTTTTTTAAAAGTGAACACTAATATTTCTTTGGGACGGAGTTAGTATTTTAATCAATTAAAAGTGTTGTTTGTTAAGTACAGATCATCAAAGTCTATATATAGAGCTTATATTGGAAGTGACGACCAGTTTTTGCTTTTGACTTATTTAGGCATTTTTTATTTTGACGGGTAAAGCACGGGATTGAATGAAATTTTTATCGATTATGTATTCTATCTTTAATGTAATATTTTCAAATAAATTATAAAAATATACGTAATGCATTCTTTAACACTATAGATATTAAAATCAAAATAAAATAAATAATGTAGCACTTAATATTTGGTAATGAAAATTCTTATATTTAAATTTAAAAGTGAGCACCTTAAATTTTCTTAAATCCAAATTTTATAAAAGACTTTGGGGTAAACAACATTTATTGTATGGTTTCACGAATTTTCATTATCATCTAGAATTAATATTTTTAACCATGTTTTTGTTGGAATTTTTTGCATTTTTAATAGGCATTAAATGGACCAATTTGGGTATATTTGTCAATAGGTCCACTAACGGTTTTAACCGTTAATTAATGGACGTGTGTTCTCTTAAATGAGATAAATGTTTTGACAATTTATACGCCAAAAATGGTAGAGGGTGAATGAGAAATTGATTCTCAGAGTTAACCCGTTAATAAAAGAACATGGTACGCATTGCAATTTTTTTAATTTTACTGAACCAATCTTCTTTTATTAATTTTACGTATTGTTTAAAATTAGTCCATTTTTACGGAGTTAACTGGCCATTAATCTCCAATTATTCGGGACAAATTTTAAACGGAGCGTAGCGTAACGGACGTGTTAATGGCTAATTAAACACCATTAACACACCATTAGTATGCCACAAATGCCATGATTAATACTAAGGGTTAATGGTGTAGGAGTTACACATTTTTAAACTCCTTACTTATAAAATCAAAGGGCCTCTCTCCTCTTTTCTTGAGCTCCATACGTGAGAAAGAAAGGAAATCTTTCTTGTTTATTTTTTGAGAGAGTTCTTGGTTTTCCGGCCAAATTTCCAGTCATCCCCTTTAAATTTTTTGGTCGTCAACGCTCCTACGTTGTTCTTGTTCGTTGGTGTGTGGTTGGTCCGTACAATCTCCACACACGATAGCGGTTTTATCCTGGGAGGAGAGTGCCCACGTTTTTCCGATACGGTAGGCAAACACTACTACCTTAAGGACAGCTCCGGCGACTCTGTTGTCCTTCCGTGGTGTTTACTTTGCAGGAATAGTTCATAAAGACCTCGCTGCATTCTGTCCTAGTGCATAATGTCCTCGCAGCCCAGTGCATAATGTCCTCACAGCCCTGTGCATAACGTCCTTGAATTGTTGTCCAGTGCTTAAAGACCTCGCTGCCCAGTGCTTAAAGACCTCGCTGTCCAGTGCTCAATGTCCTCGCTCTCCAGTGCTTAATGTCCTCGTACAACAAGGCCGTTTGAAGATATAGAAATTTATTTTCCAACTTTGTTTATTTTGTAATATTCTGAATAAATTATAAATTTAGAATATTATTTATTTTTTATTTCCGGGGCCGTTCATCTTCCCCGTCCATTGTAATCCGTACGAGAATTGTAACAATCTTAAGTTAGTAGTCATATCTGTGCGCAATGGCGGGTATGGACGGATTCGGTTTTGACGCTCACTCCGGAAACGGGAGTAGTTTCGAGACTCCGGCTGTGAACGTTTCGGCTGGATTGGGTGGCTCTGTTGGGCAGACCATTTCGATCAACATTCTTTTCGGATCGAGTGCGGCCATGGGGTCCACTCCGATCACCACCTTCGTTGGATCGAGCGCGACTATGGGGTCCGCTCCGGTCACCTCGGTTATTGGACCAACCGCGGCTGCGGCCACAATGGTCACCCCACTCAGACCGAATATGGCTTCGGCCATACCGGTCATTCCTTCACTTGGACTGAACACGGGTGTCTTCACATCCGCACTGGTCGGACATCCTACTGTCATGCTGCCTGCGAACTCTGTTAAAGAACCAGCAAAGTTCACAGGTGTTGGCTTTAAAATATGGCAGCAAAGGATGTTATTTTGGCTGACCACCCTCAACCTTGCGAGGTATTTGAGGGAGGATCCCCTTGTTGTGGGGGAGAACGCGGACGAGCCAACAGTTCAAGGGTAAAATGTAAATTATTATTACCCAAATCAAAACAAGTACATCAATGTTATATGCTTAACCATCAACATGGTTACACGCATAGTTACAGTGTTACAAGTACCACGCATCTATACAAGGATCATCACTACATTACAGCATTACATCGATTACATAAGTGGCCTATAAAATTCCCTTCAAAGAGTCATTAGTCTCTTCTACAACACAGGGAGGCCAGACCATTCAAGATTACAAGAACAGGAGTAAAAACCATCAAGTTGTGTCAGTTTCCAAGCATAGCAAACAGCAGCATCATTGTTGAGTCATTCAAAAGTAAACCCAATTCCCTTCGAAGAGTGGTATTCTCTTCTACAACACAGGGTTGGTTTGAAGCGCCATGGTATACACAATCAGCACCCACAGCCAAACATCCATCAGGCAGGCCCTGTTGCAGTGGCAATCCTCAAGCCAATTCGAAAGTCAAGCTGCCTGAGGAAGTGGTGTACCCCATCCTTGCAAGTCCCAAGTCCAGTGTCAAAAGCTCATTCAATCGTTCCAAGAGTCAATCTTCAAAATGTTGTGCTTAGTCACCTTTCACTGGTGTGGTGACTAATCCAAATGTTTAACCTCATCATATTTCAATTCAAAACAGCGTCCAAGTTCTCAATCAAGGCCAAAGGACCTCACCATGTAACCTGGCCAATCTCAAGAATGATTGGTGACACGTTTCATGGTTAAGACCCCCGGAGAAATCAAAGTCAAGAGAGAAAAGAAAGGAAAGGAAGAAAGAAGGGAGAAGGGGG
>OOIL02003548.1:64751-119094 GCA_900332095.2 Cuscuta campestris
TCACACCAAGGGTACAAAACATTGTTTCAGAAGCACCCATCAAGAGAATCACAGTCAAAATCCACACCAGTGATCTGTTCCAATCCATCAAGAACCAAACTCCATGGCCCTAGTTACTCCCTAGGGATCCACCAAGGCATCCTCAGGGTGTTACTAGTTCCAGAACAACAGAGCCCACCAGTGAGGTTGTATTTCCATTAGTAACCAAGGTTTACTTATGGATTTACTCCCTCCAACCCCTAACCAGGACCCAAAGGTATTGGTGGTTATTTACTCAAAGGGTAAATAATCATCAATAGCTTTGTTTCCTAACTGCCAGCCACCAGAAAATGCATAGGCCATTAATCAAAGATTACTGGTCTAGGTTTTTGAAGAAAGGAAAACAAATTTTGGGAAGCAGTTTTTGCCCAAAATACTCTCTAGAGATTCAGCAAGGAAACTATAGGGTGTGTATTGTTCCAAAATGTCCCCCAGCACCCCCAGAAATCCTACCAGTCCGAGGCAACTCACAAGTTAGCCAAGGACAGTAGGTCTCCAGCCCCTAACCTGGCCCAAGGATGAACTTAGAGATCCACTAAGGCATCTCCAAGATCTGCCTTGTTCCCACCCCAGCCACCAAAACCACTAGTGTAATAACACAGCCATTAGTAAAATAGTTTACCAAAGGGTGTGAGATTACCAGCCCCAAACCTGGACCCAAAACTAGTGATGGAGGTTTGTCTAAGGGGATAAACACCCATCATCAGTTTTGTTTCCAAACATCCACCACCAAGAGTAAGCATAACCAATTCTCAATCAGAAGGGAAAGGTTAGGCAAAGAGGACCAACTGAAAAGAAAACAGGACAATCAATCCAAAGAGAAGGGTGGACTTACAGTGCAATCATAACATTAGGGAAGAATCTATAAACAACTTTATAGACTCCCACCTTGATTTGGCAGATAGTGGCATCTTTGTTGACAGCTTGGTTATCAAAATACACAGCATTCCTCAGCTTCCAAATATGATGGATTGTGCTGATGGTGGACAGTTTCCAGAGTTTCCCTACATCCCCATGTTGTCCATGTCTTCTACACACCCATTTCATGTATCTTTCAATAGTAGATAGGGCAGGGGAAATGTGTAGCCAGTCTCTAATGTTCTTCCAAATGGCTTTGCTGATAGTACACTCAAAGAAGAGGTGGTCAATTGTTTCCTCTCCCTCATTGCAGAGACTACACTTCCTGTCCATGTCCACAAAGCTAAGATTAACCTTTGTGGGAAGTCTCTTGCGCAGTGCCATCCAAGCAGTAACTGAGTACCTTGGGGGAATGTAACTCTGCCATATAATTTTCATCCAGGGTTGCTTGAGACCATGAACCTTTAAAATGTCATACAGTTTGGCAGTGTTTCCCCCTTCCTCCTCCCATAAGTAGCTCATAGTTTCTTCCACATCATCATATGCATCACCAACATTATGAACAAGCTTGTCCCTCACCTCAGCCAGTTTTTTGAAGAGGTGTGAATCCCCCTTTTTGGGGATCCAAGTCCAGATACTTCTCCCTTGGAGGTAAACAGAATGTACCCACTGTACCCAAAGAGTTTCCTTGTTGGAGGCAATGTTCCACAGATTTTTGGCCAACAGAGCCTGATTCCAAACAAAGGAGTTTCTGATGCCCAGGCCTCCTTCCTCCTTGGGTTTGCAAATGTCATCCCAAGCCACTTTATAAAATTTACTGCCCCAAAGGAATGATCTGCACAGGGAGATGATTCTGTTGAGGACAGATTTGTGGATGGGGAAAGCTTGGAACCAAAATCCTTCAATACCCTGTATAACTGTCCTAATCAGTTCACTTCTTCCAGCCAAGGACAGAGTTTTAGTGTTCCATCTTCTAATATTTGCATCAACAATATCCACAAGGGGGGCAAAGTCTCTTTCAGTTGCCCTTTGAGAAGTGAGTGGAAGGCCCAAGTATTTAACAGGCAGCCTGCCCTAAGGGAAGTTAACAAGGTTGAGAAGCAGTTGTGTGTTGCCCTTGATTTGTCCAGCCAAGTAGATGTTGGATTTATGAGCATTCACATGCAGTCTAGACACCATAGAGAAATGTTTAAGGGCATCAGCTAGGACCTGGACAGAATTGTGATCACCTCTAGAAAACATCATAATGTCATCTGCAAAAGCAATATGGGAAATCTTCAGTTTGGAGCATTTTGAGTGATAACTGAACTTCCTTTCCCTGGTTATTTTGTTTAGTACTCTTGACAGATACTCAATGCAAAATAGGAATAGTGTAGGTGCCATGGGGTCTCCTTGTCTGATCCCCCTTTTACACTTAATGAAACCATGTAGCCCTCCATTAATTGAGAGTGAAAAGCTAGCAGTGGTAACAGATTCCATTATCCAGTGTACAAATCTAGAGGGGAAACCCAATCCTTTCATCACATTTTTCAAGAAGCCCCAGTCAATGGTGTCATAGACTTTAGTAATATCCACCTTTAGCATGCAGTTTGGTGGTGATCTCTTCCTGGCATAACCTCTAACAATATGTTGTGCTAGCAGTATGTTATCAACCATATTTCTCCCTTTCACAAAAGTAGCCTGGGAGTGATTGATAAGGCCAGGTAGGACACTACTCATCCTATTGGATAGGATTTTGGTGATGATTTTGTAAACAACATTCGAGCAGGTAATAGGCCTGAAGTCTTTCACCCCAGGATTATCCTTCACCTTTGGTATAAGCACCACAGTGGCATGGTTGAATTGCTTGAGGAGCTTTCCACTTCTAAAGAACTTAAAAATAGCTTCAAACATGTTTTGACCAACAATGTTCCATTTGTCCTTAAAGAAGGCTGTTGTATATCCATCAGGGCCTGGAGATTTGTTATTGCCTATTGAGTATAGGGCCTCCCTGACCTCCTGAATTTCAACCTCCTTTGTGAGTTGTGTGACATCCATGGCAGCAAGGCAAGGACCTTCAGAGAAAACACTCCAATCTAGCTGTTGAATGGGGACAGTACAGCCAAAAAGTTGGGTGAAGTAATGAATGAATTCCTTAGCAATGTCCTCAAGTGATTGAGTCAGATTCCCTTGGTCAGTAACAAGGAAAGGGATTCCATTTGATGCTGTCTTCTTTTTCATCAAGTTGTGGAAAAACTTACTACATTTGTCCCCTTCAATGAGTAACTCACACTTGGTTTTCAGCTGGAAAAAGCTTTTTTCTGCATCCTGGAGGAAATTGGCTCTCTTCCTTATAACCTCACTTTCAGTGATGAGGGTTTGATTATTAGGGTCAAGAACCAATTTACCCATAATATTTCTGTATTTGTTTCTGGCATCCAAGACTTTGACGAGCCAACAGTTCAGGCTAAAGAAGCATGGATAGCAAATAACTATACGTGCCTTAACCTTATCCTGAATTGCTTGAGCGATGCCTTATATGCTGTTTATAGCGGGGCTGCATCCGCAAAGGAGTTATGGACTACATTGTCCAACAAATACCAGGCCGAAGATGCCGGTGCGAAGAAATTCATTGTCGGTAAGGTCTTGGATTTTAAGATGGTGGATTCCAAACCCGTGGTAAGTCAAGCTGAAGAATTGATTCTCATTTTTAATGAGTGCACTGACGAGGGAATGGGAGTCAGTGAGGCATTCCAAGTGGTGGCGATTATCCATGTGCTACCGCTGGCTTGGGATGAGTTCCGGAGCTATCTCAAGCTCAAACGGAAAGAGATGACTTTAGAACAGTTGCTTGTTCGTCTCCGAATCCATGAGGAGGGTCTCACTCACGAGAAGAAAGTAGTTGTTGCTAAGGCCAATGTGGTGGAGCATCCACCCAAAGAGGGTTCTTCCAAAGGGCCCAAGCCAAATAAGGACAAGAAGAAAATTGGTCCTAAAGGAGGCGTCGCGAAGACCAAGTTCGCGGGGAAATGCTACAACTGTGGCATTACGGGCCACCGTTCTTCAGAGTGCCGCAAGAAGCCTCAGACGAAGAAGCAGAAGAAGGAAGAAGCTCTCTGCTCGGAGCTAGATGCTATGGACCTTTGTGCTGTCGTGACAGAGGTCAACCTGGTCGGGTCTAACCCGAAAGAGTGGTGGGTTGACACCGGAGCCACTCGTCATATATGCTCCAATCGGGCCATGCACTTTGACTTTAAGGAGACTTCTGGCGACAAGGTGTGGATGGGCAACTCCGCCCAATCCGAGGTTAAAGGCGTGGGCAAAGTTAAGCTCAAGATGACAACTGGCAAGGAGCTCACGCTGAATGATGTGTTGTATGTGCCAGACATACGAAAGAACTTGGTGTCAGGCTCACTATTGAACAAACATGGATTCTGCATGGTGTTCGAGTCTGATAAGCTGATCTTGAGCAAAAAGAGAATATTCATAGGCAAAGGTTATATTTCTGACGGGATTTTTAAGCTAAATGTACTCACTGTTGTTGAAAAAATTAATAAAATTCATGTTGCCTATGTTTGTGAGTCCTCCAATGTGTGGCATGGAAGACTAGAACATGTTAAATTAATTAACATAGAATATATCCCTAAGTTTGACATCGACCAGTCCCACAAATGTGAGATGTGTGTCGAAGCAAAGTCAACGCGAAGTTCGTTTCAAACAATTGAGCGAACCACTCAGCCACTGGATTTAATTCACACGGATCTGTGTGATTTCAAAGCAACGCCTTCAAGAGGTGGTAACAAATATGTTATCACTTTTGTCAACGATAGCACGAAGTATTGCTATATTTATTTACTAAAAAGTAAAGATGAGGCGTTGGACACTTTCATTCGGTATAAGAATGAAGTAGAAAATCAACTCAATCGCAAAATTAAAGCGATTAGGAGTGATAGGGGCGGGGAGTACGAAGCTCCATTCGCCGAATTGTGTGCACAACAAGGGATTGTGCATCAAGTAACCCCGCCATACACACCTCAATCAAATGGTGTCGCGGAACGTAAAAATCGCACTCTCAAAGATATGATGAATGCGATGTTACTCAGTTTGGGGCTACCCCAAAATATGTGGGGGAGGCTATTTTATCTAGCAATTATTTGTTAAATAAAATACCCCAAAAGAAACTCGATAAGACTCCTTACGAGTTGTGGTATAATAGGAAACCTTCCTATAAATACTTGAAAGTGTAGGGGTGCCTTGCAAAAGTTTTAGCACCACCACCAAAGAAAATAAAGATTGGTCCAAAGACCGTTGATGGAATCTTTATTGGCTACAGTGGTAGCGCATATCGATTCTTAGTGTATAGGTCTGATAATCCAGAAATTCATAAGAACACGATAATGGAATCGAGGAATGCAACATTCTTCGAAAATATATTTCTGTTAAAGTCGAGGGAAGAAGCAAGCTCGTCCAAACGTTCACATGATGAAATGTTGAACGATGGTTCCTCAGATCAGTCTAATACCGGTATAATTGATGAAACCAAAACTGAGACTGAACTAAGACGAAGTAAAAGGACACGGACTAATAAGTCCTTTGGTAATGATTCTCTAACTTATTTGTTGGAATTTGAATAGGGGACTCTATCATTTCTGATAGAGACTGAACCCAATATTCTAACATGTTTATTAGAAAATGAACCACGAACTTATCGTGAAGCATTGACTTCGTCTGAAAGCCCTCAGTGGAAAGAGGCAATTAAAAGTGAAGTTGATTCTATTATGCAGAATCACACTTGGGAGTTAGTGAATCTACCTCCCGGATGCAAACCGTTAGGTTCTAAGTGGATCTTTCGGAGGAAAATGAAACCAGATGGTTCCATTGATAAGTACAAAGCCAGACTTGTAATTAAGGGTTACAATCAACGCGAGGGCTTTTATTATTTTGATACATATGCCCCTGTGTCAAGGATAAATTCCATTAGGATGATACTTGCAATAGCTTCCTTGCGGAACTTAGAAGTACATCAAATGGATGTGAAAACAGCTTTCCTTAATGGAGATCTAGAAGAAGAGATCTACATGGAACAACCAGAAGGGTTTATAGTTCCTGGTCAAGAAAGGAAAGTATGTAAACTCGTTAAGTCATTATATGGTCTTAAACAGGCGCCCAAAGTATGGCATGAGAAGTTTGACCAGGTAATGATGAACTCTGGGTTCAAAATTAATGAATCAGACAAGTGTGTTTATCTAAAAAACACATCCCAAGGGTATGTCATGTTGTGTCTATATGTAGACGACATACTCATAGTTGGTAGCGATGACAAGATGGTCAAGTCTACCAAAGACATGTTAAACTCGCGATTTGACATGAAAAATATGGGTCTGGCTGAAGTAATTCTTGGAATTAAAATTGTGAGAAGACCTGGGGTCTAGCACTGAGCCAATCCCATTATATTTATAAAATCCTTGACAAGTTCAACAAGGATGACGTTAGAGTAGCAAAGACGCCGTTGGACATCAATGCACACCTGGCTAAAAACCGAGGTTCCAGTAACTCTCAAATTGAGTATGCGAGAGTTATTGGAAGTTTGATATATCTAATGAGTTGCACTCGACAAGATTTAGCCTGTGCCATAAGTAAGCTGAGTAAATACACCAGCAATCCGAGTGATGAGCACTGGAAGGCTATTGTACGTGTGATGAGATACATGCGGTGTACACGTGACTATGGATTATGCTACTCGAGATATCCACTGGTACTGGAAGGATAATCGGATGCGAATTGGATATCTGATAGTAAAGACTTGAAGTCCACAAGTGGATATGTCTTTACGCTAGCGGGTGCAGCAATATCTTGGAAGTCCTCAAAGCAAACATTGATTTCTATGTCCACCATGGAGTCTGAGTTTATAGCTCTAGACAAATGTGGAGAGGAAGCTGAATGGCTACGCCACTTCCTAGAGGACATTCCAAGATGGGATAAACCGGTCCCACCAGTTTGCATCTATTGTGATTGTCAATCAGTAATAGGACCTGCAAAGAGTAATATTTATAATGGTAAGTCTAGACATATTCGTCGTAGACACAAAACCATTAGACAACTTCTCACAACTTGGATTATCACAATTGACTATGTGAAGTCAAAAGATAATCTGGCGGATCCGCTAACCAAAGGGTTAACAAATGAGTTGCATGAGAAGTTGGTGGCAGGAATGGGTCTGAAGCCCTTGTGCTAGGACAGTCCTATGAAGGAAAACCCAACCTGGCTGGTTCCCAGGTTCAATGGGACAACCTACTTGTAGGATAAAGCGAGGTCACTGTGGGGGCGGTACCGGAACCTTCGGTCAGTCCCTTCTGTTCCTACCGAAGACAGTGACTCCTGAAAATGATGAGGTTAGCATATAAATATGCTTTAATGATTCTTAACCAATAGACACGGTGGTCTAAAGGGAGTAATCGGGATACTCTTAAAGAATCACCTATGTAAGAGTGAAGTGCGGTCGCTTTAAATGGAGGATCTTGGGCTTAATCCTCTAAACACTCTCGCAGAACCAGGAACGTGTCCCACGACCAAAATGGGCACAACAATGAGAACAGAACGACGTTTGGTTGGAATCTGTGTATGGTATACAATCGTTTACACAAGCGGCAGTACAGTTCAAAGACATCGCGTTCTACTGAACAGCTAGTAAAGAAGGTATACTTTACAAGGGACATGTTCAAAAGTGGAGACACTTACATGTTCTTTGCAGGTTTTCAACCGTGGGATGTTGTCGACCCCCAAATCAATTTTTCATTCATGTGGGGGATTGTTGGAATTTTTGGCATTTTTAATAGGCATTAAATGGACCAATTTGGGTATATTTGTCAATAGGTCCACTAACGGTTTTAACCGTTAATTAATAGACGTGTGTTCTCTTAAATGAAATAAATGTTTTTACAATTTATATGCCAAAAATGGTAGAGGGTGAATGAGAAATTGATTCTCAGAGTTAACCCGTTAATAAAAGAATATGGTAAGCATTGCAATTTTTTCAATTTTACTGAACCAATCTTCTTTTATTAATTTTATGTATTGTTTAAAATTACTCCATTTTTACGGAGTTAACTGGCCATTAATATCCAATTGTTCGGGACAAATTTTAAACAGAGCGTAGCATAACGGACGTGTTAATGGCTAATTAAACACCATTAACACACCATTAGTATGCCACAAATGCCATGATTAATACTAAGGGTTAATGGTGTAGGAGTTACACATTTTTAAACTCGTTAGTTATAAAATCAAAGGGCCTCTCTCCTCTTTTCTTGAGCTCCATACGTGAGAAAGAAAGAAAAAAAAGGAAATCTTTCTTGTTTTTTTTTGAGAGAGTTCTTGGTTTTCTGACCAAATTTCCGGTCATCCCCTTTAAATTTTTTGGTCGTCAACGCTCTTACGTTGTTCTTGTTCGTTGGTGTGTGGTTGGTCCGTACAATCTCCACACACGATAGCAGATTTATCCTGGGAGGAGAGTGCCCACGTTTTTCCGGTACGGTAGGCGGGCACTACTACCTTAAGGACAGCTCCGGCGACTCCGCTGTCCTTCCGTGGTGTCTACTTTGCAGGAATAGTTCATAAAGACCTCGCTGGATTCTGTCCTAGTGCATAATGTCCTCGCAGCCCTGTGCATAACGTCCTTGAATTGCTGTCCAGTGCTTAAAGACCTCGCTGTCCATTGCTCAATGTCCTCGCTGTCCAGTGCTTAATGTCCTCGTACAACAAGGCTGTTTGAAGATATAGAAATTTATTTTTTAACTTTGTTTATTTTGTAATATTCTGAATAAATTATAAATTCAGAATATTATTTATTTTTTATTTCTGGGGCCGTTCATCTTCCCCGTCCATTGTAATCCGTACGAGAATTGAAACAGTTTTTTTTCACTCTTGAAACAACAATATAGAGTTGACCATGCCTCGACAACGACTTGGTCAGTGGCGGATCCAGGATTGTAAATGACTGGGGGCGGGATAATAAGGTGGAAGTTTGGGGGCAGCGCCCCCAAATTTTTTTAAAGATGCTTTTAAATTATGATGATTTTCATTTAATTTTATATCAAACAAGTTTAAAATAAGTAAAACAACCTATCTCAAAAGTAGCAAAGTGTTATACGGAGTACTAAATAAATTACACATAATGAAGTATATTTAATATCACTAGAGTATTACAAATACTTCACTTTATATTCTATTAAAAAATGCAACAAACTTTTTTATTAATCCCATAACCAAAAATTGCTATAAACTAAGAAGCAAGTAATATTTGCCTATTTGGACTGCTTTTGTGATTGGGCGTAAGACAATTAGCTGGGTATTTTATTTACTAGACTGGTCCACTAGGGGTAGACTTTGGTAGTATGCTTAAAACTAAAAAAAATAAAAAAAATAAAAAAATTATTTTTACTGGGGCAGCTGCCTCATATTGAAGAAGGTGGATCCACCTCTGGACTTGGTTACAAGTAATCTAACAAATGAAGTATTTGATCTTGACTTTAGTTAATAGTCATAACAAAATATAAAATTATTGAGAATTGTCTTTTTTAGAATTTCAAAGATAGTCTTATATATATATATATATATATATATATATATATATATATATATTTGAAAATGAAAATTTTATCATTATTTAATACGGAAGAAAAACCGAAGATACATCAATGATTAGAGCCCCCCTGACATTTTTGGGTAGATGCTCCAATTGAGAATAATAAGTGCTGAAATCGTTATTAAGTGTAAACTTTGCGAGGTTGTGTGCCGCGGTGTTTGCTTCCCGATAAATGTGACTTATTTTCCCCCCTGATTTCTGTATTGTTTCCATGATTTCTTTGTGGAAGGAGTTGGATGATTCTTTAATTTTTCTCACCCCATTCTTTGAGTCCATGTAGAGATTAATAGGTTGACCAAGAAATTTGCTGCGTTTGACTCCTAGCGCTGCTGCCTTTACCTCACCTTCTTCTGGGTCTGTTTCACCCTGCGAAATTTTTGTCCATGCTCCAATGAAATTTCCGTTTCTCTGCCGGATGATTGCTGCTGCTGCCATACGATCATGGGAAATTGCAACATTAGTGGTGACGCAGAGTCCTTGCTTTGGGAAAATCCATCTCAAGGTCTGTATTGCTCCCATCTTTGTGACTGGTAGATGGCTAGTGATACTGGTTCCTTTCCCTTTAATTGCGCTATACTCGTAAATTTGTTTGATGATTTGGTGTTGTATCTGGGCTGTTGTATGTTCTTCCTCATTGTAGATGCGAAAGTTCCTCTCTTTCCAAATAGCGTGCGTTATAAATCCTGGTAGTGCAACTTTTAGGTTGTAGTCCTTTGTGTTTTTTTTCAGTTGATTCCACCAATTTAAGAGGAAACTTATTATGCCAGTGTTGACTCTTCTGTGAATTCCAAAGAGTTCCTCAAAATAATTCCAGATTTCTCTGCTGAAAGGGCATTCGTGTAAGGAGTGCCATGTTGATTCTTCACTATACCTGCACAAGAAACAGATTGATGGGAGGTTATATCCCATCTTTGTTAGTTTTTGGGGGTACGGTAGGAGGCTATGGTAGAGTTCCCAGAGGAAGGTGGAGGCTTTGGGTATTTGGGTGGGGTTCCATATGAAGGACATTGCAAGTATGGGTGGGTTGTGGGGTCTTAGGTTTTTTGTTGCAAGTTTAATGCTGAAGTCCATTTCCCCAGTGTTCCATTTAACTCTGTTGTCAGCAGTGATGCCTAATGTGAGTGGTGCTTTTTCATTAATTGAGCAAAGTCTTCTCCATGTGGGTGAGTCAATTGCTTGGGGATGAATGTTGATTCCTCTTGGATATCTGGTTCTCATGTAGGCTTCCCAAAGTGAGTCATTTTTTATGTAGGTCCACCACATCTTAAGACCATAAGCTTCCTGTAGTGTGATGAGGGAAGTGAGTCCCAATCCTCTTTCTTCCTTAGGGTAGCAGATCTTTTCCCATTCCATCCAATGGTAGTTGTGTTTATCTTTAGTTCCCCCCAAAGGAAGTTAGACATCTTCATGTGAAGAATTGGATGATGCTTTTTGGGAGTTCTGTGGATCCAAGAGTATGGATGGGGATGGAGCTTAGTACATGCTTGATTAGGATCACTTTACCACTTTGGTTAAGTAAATTTTTCTCCCATCCACTGAGTTTTTTCTCAAAATGCTGTAGGAGGGGTGTGCAGTATTGCTTCCTGTTGATCCCCCTGTGTATTTAAACACCTAGGTATTTGAAAGGAAGGGTTCCTTTTTTCATGCCTAGTGTGTTTTGTTGCATGAGGGAGACATGTAAGGGGGTTTTACAGGGGCTGTAGAAATTGCATTTCTGTAGATTGACTGTCTGTCTTGAGGTTTCCTCATAGTGTTTAAGAAAAGTCCTGAATCTGGTCAGATTTTGCTTCCCCCATTTAGGAAGATGATGAGGTCATCAGCATAGGCTAGATGATGGATATTCATGTGATTTCTTCCCATCTTGTAGGGCTCAAGTTTTCCAGATTGCATGAAGGCATTGAGAGTTCTGCTAAATCCTTCACCAGCTATGATAAACAAAAGAGGGGAGAGGGGGTCTCCTTGTTTAAGTCCCCTCCCTGTTCTGAAAGGTTTAGTATTATGTCCATTGATGGAGATGGAGATAAGAGTGGCTTGTAGAAGGTTATGAATGAGAAGTTTCAATTTTTTGTCAAAACCAAATCTGTCTAGTATTGACAATAGGTATTCCCAGAAACCCTGTCAAAGGCCTTAAACATGTCTAGTTTTAGGACCAGGTTTCCCCCTCTTGTGTTATGCTTAATACCATGCAGCATCTCATGGGCTAGAAGTACTTGTTCATTTATGGACCTCCCTTTGACAAAACCCCCCTGCTCCTTAGAGATAACCTTAGGAAGAAGTTTACCCAGTCTTGTTGCAAGAATTTTGGGAATGATTTTTGCAGCGAAATTGGAAAGACATATGGGTCTGTAGTCTTCACAGTAGGATGGATTCTCTTTCTTGGGGATGAGAATAATAGTGGGTAGTGCCATCTGTTTTGGCATCTTGATTCCAAGGAAGAATTCTTGTGTTGCTTTAGTGCATCTTGTTTTGGCCCTGCTGCACTGTCAGCTTTCAGAGCCCAGACTGCTGTTTTCACTTCATCTTCTAGGGGGAGTTGGGTAAGAAGGAGGTTATCCTCTGGAGTTATGAGGGAAGGGATGTTGATGGTGAAGGAATTATTGAGAGGGGTTTGTTCATGTTGAAATAGGGTGTGAAAGTGCTTGTGAAAGATGTCCTGAATTTCCACCTGGTTGCTTGACCAGTTCCCACTCTGGTTTTTTATTTTCCTGATGGTTTGATGGTGTCTTTTTTCTTTGACTTTGTAGTGGATGAAAGTTGTGTTAAGATCCCCTTCTTTTGCCCATTTTAGGTTTGCCTTCTGTTTCCAGTATAGGTATTCATCATGTGCTGCTAGGGTTAGGTTTTCTCTGACAGCATTCATTGTCTCTCTGTTTTCAGGTGTTGGGAGGGTATCAAAGCTAGTTTCAGCATCTTTGAGTTGGTTTTCAAGGGATCTGACTCTGGAGAATATATTGCCAAAGGTGTGCTTGTTCTAGGTGCAAAGGGTTCTTTGTAAGGATTGGAGTTTTTGAGACAGACCATGCATTCCTCCACCTGTGTATCTGCCCCAGTTTTCTTCAATGAGTTTGTCAAAGGAAGGGTGGTTGCTCCAGCAGTTGAGGTATCTGAATGGTTTATGTCTTTTGAAGATTGGGTTGTAAAGGGAAACAAGTATGGGTGTGTGATCTGAACCACATCTGGCCAGGTGCTCAGAGGAGATGCTACTGAAATTTCTGGCTAGAATATGGTTGTGAAATATTCTGTCAATTCTCCTCCAGGTTCTTCCCAATGATCTGATGCCAGTCCAAGTGAATGGGGTACTAGAGTATTCAAGACTTAGGAGGGAGGAGTTCAGGATACAGTTATTAAAATCTCCAATGCTAGTCAGACAAGGGGAACTTTTGCCTTTGTGATGGTCTACAGAGGTAATACAGTTAAAATCTCCCCCTAGAATCCATGGAACATCTGTGTTGATGGCTGTGGTATGGATGTTGTTCCATAGGGGAAGTCTGTCTATCTTGGAGTATTTGCCATAAACTGATGAGTGGAGGATGGGTGTGTTGTTTTGTTTTATAATGAAATTAATGTTGGTGATTTGGTCCAGGTGAATATGAGAGATGTGATGCAAATGGCTATCAGACCACATGATCCACATTCTGTTATCAGGAGAGGAGATTGAGTGAGTGAAGCCAAAAAGTAGTTGGTAATGCTGGAGTTTGGTTGACTTGGCTTTGGGTTCAAGGATTGTAATTATATGTATTTTGTGTTGTTTGATTAGTAGTGCTAGCCTTTGGGATTTTGGGGCTACACCACAGGCATTCTAGAAGATGCAATTCATTGTGATGGGGTGGGGGGTGAACTGTTTGAGGAGGATTTGTCCTGTAGCCTTTTTTATTTTCTGATGGAGGAGGGAGGTGCTTTGCTGGAGGTGTGATCTTCAAAAAGGGGTTGGTTAATTGGGGGTTTAGGGAGCTGCAATCTGTGGGTGGTGTTTTTATTCTCAGAAGTCTGCTCTTCATCAAAAAGGAAATGGACATTGTTTTGGGCAAAGAGTGGTATATCCAGATCATCCTGAGATTGGTTGGTATCCAGAAGGATTGTGACTGGTTGTGGTATTGCTATGATTTTAGGTTGGTGTTTGTCCCAGATTGAGATGCATTCTTTAAAGATGAAATCATGAAAAAGCAGGTCAGCATCTTCATCTGGTTCAACAGGTGTGGGTAAAATGGTAGGGGAATTTACTGACTGTGGGGTTTGAGTTTGTGTTGGGGGTGGGGGGTCAGGTGTTTGTTTTGTAGTGTTTTGGTTTGTAGCTTGAATGGGAGTGGCTTCTTGGGCGGGGATCAGAGGGGTCAGGCTGATGATTTGGGAGGTAGAGCCTTGATCTGTAGTGAGTTGGATATAGTGTGTGGTGTTTTTTGGAGTGGGGTTCTGGATGGGGCCCTTGTGGAAGTTCTCAGTTAGCCCTTTGTTGATGGCCTTGTAGTGGAATCTTTCAGCTGGTTTTGATTTCGGCAAGGTATTCCGGGCAGGTTTAGGAGCTGGGTTTTTGTGTGCTGGGGGGTGCAAAATTTGCAACCATGATTGTGTCTTCCAACACCTCTGCATTCATGGTAGAAATGTGGAACATTTTCATAGTATGCAGAGAGAATTAATGGGATTTCTCCATTTTGGACACAGAACTTGGTTATTTGTGGTTGTGAGATATCAACCTCAACACACACTCTAGCAAGAGATGGGCGTCCAAAATTTTCAGTGGTGGCATCCAATTTTATGGGCTTTCCAAACACCTGGGCTATGTCTAGCAAGGATTTTCTATCATGTAGGTGAATAGGTAGGTTTTTTATAGCCACCCAAATTGGAAGGAAAGGAGATTCGTACCTGGGATCAAAATTTGGTGTCCATTTTGACACCTTCATTTCAAAGCTTCCAAGTTTCCATTCATATCTTTTGAAGCACCTTAAGAAGTCCTCGTCCTTGGTGAAATGAAGCAGCACATGGGTTTCATCTAGCAGTGTGACTGAAAAGTCTGTGAAGCCTATCTTTTCCAGGTGAGAACGGATAAAAGGGAGTTAAGGTCTGCCATGGAAGAAGGAACCAACCAGAGCTCTGTTAAATCTTTCAGCAAGGATTTCCACCTCTTCCTTCGTGAAGCTAACGCATGGGAGACCTGTATGCTTGATAACTGGCCTTCCCTGCTCTATCTGTTGGCTGGGGATGTTGCAGCCTGTCACTGCCGCCAGGAAGCTTTTGGCTTGAGGAGTGCCAGCCTGTTGCTGGCGAGGGATATTAAAGCTTTTGGCCGGAGGGGGCTGTTGCCCCTCTCCGGCGTGTATTCTGGTCATGTGTAGAGAGAATTCTGATGTAGTGAGAGAGTTTTTTTATATTATATATATATATATATATATATATATATATATATATATATATATATATATATATATATATATATAAAACAGAGTGGTTTAATTGATGATACAACATGTGTCATCCTATGTGGCTGCCCATGTGGCAGCTTAGTCAGTTTTTTTGATGAATATAGCCCCTTTTTTTATGGATATAGCCCAATAATAAAGCCCAACTTCCAAGCCCACACTTTAAATTAAAACCCGAACTGTTAAAACTAATATCGCTCAATGTTCCAATAGCACGGCACTTTACTCGGTGATTTCCCAGAAGAGGTGCAGGCAGACCTACGGCAAACCGAAAAATTGTGAGTGATGATTTATAACACCCTAATTCGTCCAGGTCTGCAGCCCCTTTGGGACTAACGTATTTAACTTGGAAATCGTAAAAATTTAAAACTTTTCAAACACACTTTATTTATCACAATAATATTTTTCATAACATATACAGTACGGAGTATTCAATAATATTGCGGAAGCGAATTTAGTATTGATATATCATAAGTAATTTCAAACTTACCACATCCATCTTGACAATCTCGCCCCATCTGCTGCCAAGATCACATTGTTCTTTATGTTTACCTGCGTGTAGCAAATAAAAGACATTACACGCTCAGCGGTAAAGCTGAGTAAGCATATGTAATGCGTTGAACATCCATATAAACTGAATCTAAATTTGTAATCAAATTATTTGATATCATGCATACAGTGTTCATTTCAGACATTCATAGTTTTGATATTGTTCATCTCATATCAACTCATTTTATTCAATTCAGATCTTATTTCGATAGTGCTCTTAAATTATTCTTAATCTAAGGCCAAATAATAACAATTCTCTTTAGCTATTCTTAGTCTAAGGCCAGTTCATAACAATGCTCTTGCCTATTCTTAGTCTAAGGCCAGATCATAATTTCCATAACCAGACTCCTAAACTGTGGTTAGTTTAAGGCCATTAACCAAACTCTTAAAAAGGCTATTAATAATCAGAAACTTAAACTATCATTAGTGTAAGGCAATTGATTTCAGACTCTTAGTTAAGGCAACAACAATATAGAGATTGACCAACGTCGGAACGGGGCATTCCCAAACGAGTGATCCTCTAGTTTGGTCTATGAATTCCGTTATTACATTTTATCCAATCACCGAATATTCATGTTTCACAAATCCATACTAATAGGAGATATATTCTAGAGGTCTTCTAGATAGCCTTAACATCAATTATCTAAATGGGTATATCTTAGAGTTCTTCTAGATACCTTTAATAATACAAATCGTCCCATAATTATCAATATATTCATTTTACTCATGGTTCAATCATCCATAATCATTTTAATCACTAAGTTCCTCATTCATAATAATCCATAATAATCATTCATCATAATCATCAATCAACATAACAATCGATAAGAATTAGCGGTCTAGCTTTGAGTGTTAATACCCAAGCTTACCAACACACGTAAGTGTTTGCTCATAGGATTGTAGACTGGCCTCACAAACCAACACACGTCTTTCCCGCGCACTTTGTCCTCACACGTGCGTGCCCAAGGAATTTCCCAGGGAGTCACCCATCCTAAAATTGCTCCAGGTCAAGCACGCTTAACTTTGGAGTTTCTAGGTGATGAGCTCTCGAAAAGAAGATGCACCTTGTTGGTATGAGTAGTACTTTGAGCTCTTCCCATTCCCATCTTGATACGGGGTATTACAGTCATGCATCACATAACATCTTTATTTGTTAAAAAATCATTTTTATTATGAAAAATCATTTTTATAATGATCATAATCAATTGGTATCAAAAATAGGATTTTAGAGCTCAAAAATAGCATTTTCGGACAAATTTTCGGATCAGAATTTTGGGGGATTGATCCATCTCTTTGGATCAATCCATGGTATGAAAAATTCCTCCCAGAGGATAGATCCAAGCCTTAGGATCGATCAAGGCAGTGGGTTTCAGCTACTGTTCATTCATCTTCAACCTTTGGTCCATTATTCGGAAAAACTGTTTTTAGTCACCGAACTTCAATGAAACTATATAGAGATGTTCTCCAAGGTTCATGGATCATTTTGGAATCTTTAATTTATAGTTTTAACATCAATTTCATGGTTTATGATCCTTGGTTTTTCAAGCATGTCAAACACAAAACTCAACCAAACGACCGTTTATGAACATAGAAACGATGTATACGAACATTCTAGTCACTAGATATATCTACGGGCTTACCTCGAAGCTTATCGAAGGTTTTGAAAATTTTCTAGTGAAACTTCCGGTGACGATTACTCCCAACTCCGGCGACTTCGGCAGCAACCAACAACACCAGACTGCTCTCCTTACTCTTATGAACACAATGGTATATATTTCGAGAGAATTGGTGAAGAATTGTTATATAGGAGAAGAGAAGGGGAAGAAGACACTGGGCTGACTCAATTCTACGTATGAAAGTCGCGCAGTGGAGAGGACTGCGCCGATCGGAGATTTACACGATTCTTCCCTGATTGGGACTAATTTCGGTCCGAGTTGGGGTACTCTTTTTGGTCCAACTTTCTCCGAATTGAATTTCGTTTGTACCATTGTGATCGGACAGTTAAACACTATCCAACGATATAACTTTTATATTTATTTGTAATACTTTTTCCGACATCATATTTTTGGGTGTTTGACTTTGACAGCGTCAAAATTCATTTAAGTGATCTTTATTCAAAAAGGTTCTCACATTTAATTCATATCATTTGTTCTAATGATTTATTTCAATAAATCATTTCAAAGTCCACATCATAATTAATTTCTTCATTTATTCTGGATTTGGGTGTGTACTCAAGTTCCCAATCAAGGCCACACAATAAGTCAACATATTGGATTTATCTCTATGAGATTTATCCAGATTGTGATAATGGATATCAAAACATATTTCGTATCGGCCCAAAGCCCAACAACAATTTATTTTAATCATAACAAGTTTGATTAATCGAATAATTATTTATTAATAATTCTAGGTATTGTTTTGGGGCGTTACATTTCTCCCTCCTTAAAGGAATTTCGTCCTTGAAATTCTTCTAAGGTCCATAATTGTCATCATGGTTGCGTCTTGTTCACATGGTTACATCGTTATCTTACAGATACGCATTCTCAACCGTTGATATCACTAAACTCGTTCAACCTTTGAGAGATTAACAATTTTTGATTAAGCAAGGCCTTCACTGACTTTTGGTATTGATGACAAAAGTTCCTTCATAGTGTGTAGTATTGTATACTTGACATATTTGTGCATAACTTTGTTTAGTCACGAGTCTCGTTTGTTTGTCATTAGTCAACAAAATTCTTTTCTCAATTGAAAAGTTCTTCAATAGCCTTTGTAGAAGGGTCACGATAGGCATAGTTGGAAATTTAGAGATAATTTTAATCCATGCGTCGTAACGTAATCTCTCAAGTTACTCAAGGGATCTTTGTCTTAGGGCAATAGCCATATTGATTTTTTGTCTCTGATTTGAACGTATTTCAGGACAGCGAATCTAACTGTTCATGAGTCTCAATATGTCATATTGTCAGCAGACTGTAGTATTGACGAGTACATCATTGTCAGTAGGTAAATCGAATCCATCTTTGATGTACAAATTTTGACTGGGAATAACTACCCTTTTTCTCAAAGGTCTGGTTTAGAGTCTATAAATATCACGATTATGGCAAGAGTATCTCACATTCTCACATTATGGAAGGAACTTCTCGAGCTCTTTCTTACACCATAAGATTTGTTGGTTTACTTGGTAGTCATGCTCTTGGTAGCAATCCAAGGTTCATGGCTCCAGCGGTAGATTTAGGACGGGAATTGGTAAGGCGGAAAATTAGGCTTACCTATGGAGGAGGCAACGTTGGCCTTCAAGGAGCTGCTGAAGGCAACGTTGGCCTTCAACAGTCTATACCAATGGTGGTACAGTTAGAGGCTTCATACCAGGGACATAGTGGCACGACAGGTTTATGGACCTACGTATGGTGTAGAGTACACCGTTTCCAGCAATTACTATAAGTATTTCGAGATGAATCATGTTGTAGAGGCTTTCAGCATACTTCCCAGAGGAATTAATACTATGGAAGGTTTGTGCACTTTGATCTCATGGGCATCCGAAGGGTTGCACAGTAAACCCATTGGTCTTTTGAACATTGACAGTTATTTCAATAACCTAATCAAGTTTATAGATGATGCGGTGAGGCAGAACTTCATGGCTTTGAATCAGAGGAAACTTTTCATCTCTTCTTTCTTCGTTGATGAGCTTTTAGACAAACTAGAGTTTGCTAAAGCTTTTCCGGGTCCTGGGGCTAATTACGACAAGTTCACAAATCTCGGGGGATTAGATTTAGAGTTGCATTTGTAATATTACTTTATGTAATTTCCGTTGAATTTGTGTTGAAATAATATTGTCTTATGAACATTATGAGTCAACCATAAATATTATTCTAAGCTACATGACAAGTGCAAGTCAGAGAAATATTTATTTTCAACATCAGAATGCATCATGTAAATATCAAACATTTTCTTCAAGACGGGTCAAATTTCATAAAGTGTTCAACACACATAGATTCAAGCAATTACGAATATTCTTGGGATACAAATCGAAAGATAATTTATTGTTTACAGTAAGTTCTTCATTATTCAACAAATCCTCAAGCCCTTTAAGCATTCTAGGATCTTCATAGAGTATCATCCTTGGGTTGGATTCTTTGAATTGTTTTGGGTTTTAGAACGGTGACTTGTTCCTGAATGAACAGATTGATTTTGGATAGAAGTAATTGAATACGATTCAGGGTTAGAGGGACATTCTCTTCGGAAATGTCCAGGTTTACCACAACCTAGACACAATCCTTGTGCAAGCCAGCAATCTCCTGGATGGTGCCTTTTACAAACATTACACTTTGGATGTTTCCATACTCTCATTTTGTTCATTGATGACGTCAATTTATTTGCAATTGATTTTCCCTTTTTCGAGTGTAGGGCACTATCAATTTCTTGCAGGGGTCTCTTCTCACTTGTATTTGGTCGTACATTTGAGTTGGCAACCTCAGTCTTCAGACTTTCATAATAATCACTTAGATCTTTGTCGGCTTTGGAGATTAAGTCGTATGGCTCAATGAAATCCACAGTTCGAATAGTAGATACGTGCAGCCTGAGATCAGGTTGAAGTATTTTGCGAAACTCCTCAATGCGGTCAGCCGTTGTGCTCACCAGTGTGGGTGCAAATTGAGCGAGGTGGACAAATTTTTGTCGGTATTCAGGGAGTGTCATATTTCCTTGCTTCAATTGAATTCAGCACACTGCTCTTCACGGAATCGGGCTGGGATATATTCCTTCTTGAATGCCCAATCGAAGAATTCCCAAGTCCAAGGTTTGGGTGTGTTTGGATTTTAGTCAGTGCGTTTCCACCATTCATAAGCTTCCTTGCGGAGTAATTGAGATGCAAATTTTGGATGATCAACAAGAGCTATGTTCAAATTTTGTAATACATGAGCGGTCTGCTCGATCTAATCAAGAGCAATCTGGGGTTCGTCAATTCGATCTCCTAGGAACTTCTCAGCACCATTGTCTTTCAAAGTTTTGAAAGTGATCAAACGAGGTGATGGTGGAGGTGGTGGTTGAAACATAGGGGCATGAGTCATTTGTTGCAAGAAGTTTACCCTTAAGGTAGGTAGCATAGCATCAGGTTCACCTCCAATATTTTGATTATTTTGTTGGGGAATATTTTTTGGGTTCACTAGTTCATTTTGAATAGGAGGTGTGAAACTGGATGCTTCGGTATGAACATTCTCGTGTTCGTTGTTTGGCACTTGGTTACTTTGACCGTGAGCAGTTTCTTGACTCATACTCTAATAACAGAAATTCCTTCATTATGATTAAATAGGCGAGTTCATAACAGATATCACTTTATTTCGTTTATTCAATCAGACTACATTGATATTTTCGATGGAAAGCAATTAAGTCCCTAGGCATTTCATAGCAAGGCGTGACTTTTTTCAACAAGATTGAGTTGTCATCGTTTCTAACAAGTAGGTTCTTTGACAGAACAAGTCGCCAATTTGTAGTAAAGAATAACGATTCTTGATTGTCAGTTCGTTCGAGTTTCTTAATAGGGATCTGATAGTATCCTGACCGTAAGTCAATCTTAGAGAATACAATGGATCCTTTAAGCTGGTCAAATAAGTCATTGATGCGAGGTAAAGGATAACGATATTTTAGTAGTTGGTACAGAGTCCCATCGATACATCTTCATTTGCATACTCAATCGAGATTAACCCAGTCGGTTTAATAATCAGCTTTGCTTTCACCAATATGAGGTTAAAATCATTGACCTTCAGTTTAGGAATTCTTCATCACAAGTTATCAATAACAACGACGTTCAATCAATTCAAATTAAGGATAATGTCAATTTCCTTTTAGGGTTTTTCAACGAGGTTTTGTAAGGAATTATCAATTAACGAATGATTTCCATTCACACAGTATAATCGCATATTGTGTTGTAATGAATCAGACATCAGAATGGGATACTCTAGATAACAGAGTTTGACTGATTCTAAACGCTTGTAATTGAATCGGCGATCAGGTTATGTTGAGTCCAAATGAGGATCTTCAGCACTGGATTCACAGGTGTTGTTCGTAAAATCAACATTAATCGTTTCTTTAGAGTTGTCTCACTTTCGTACGTCCTTTCGATGCAGATCGGTTTCGTTATTCGCGATGCGATGCATACATTGATAACGTATTAGAGGTCGTATATTTTTTTATTTTTTCGTCTCTTCACTGAGTACGAAAATTCAACTTGAGTCTATGCTCGATGCGATTTCAAAACTAACAAATGTTATCTAATGAGAATTCAATATAGTCAATATTTACTAAGTAAATTCGAATACCTTTCCTGGAGGGATGCGAGAGTCGTGGATGTGACCAACATTTTTTATAAAACAAATTTTGATCTGAAGATCGGTTTTAAAACCATTTGCTCCGATACCAAATTGCAACACATCTATGTGGCTATAATTTGGTCCTATCAAAGCACTCAATTGCTTGAGCCCTTGGGCGGGGAGTCACGCTTCGCTATCGTTCACGCGCGAGGGTTCCCAAAGATCATGAGTTGGCTGTATGTATCTCCCTAAGCTGTGTGTCCCATACCACACAGATTAGAAAGATATCTACCTCTATCGGCTACATGCATCTTACCAAGCTGTATGTCCCATACCACACAGATTAGAAAGATATCTGTCTTCGGCCTCACTTTGCTCCGATACCAAATTGTAACACCCTAATCCGTCCAGGTCTGCAGCCCCTTTCGGACTAACATATTTAACTTGGAAATCGTAAAAATTTAAAACTTTTCAAACATACTTTATTTATCACAATAATATTTTTCATAACATATACAGTACAGAGTATTCAACAATATTGCGGAAGCAAATTTAAAATTGACATATCATAAGTCATTTCAAACTTGTAACATCCATCTCAACAATCTCGCCCAATCTGCTGCCAAGATCACATTGTTCTTTCTGTTTACTTGGGTGTAGCGAATAAAAGACATTACACGCTCAGCGGTAAAGCTGAGTAAGCATATCTAATGCGTCGAACATCCATATAAACTGAATCTAAATTCATAATCAAATAATTTGATATCATGCATACAGTGTTCATTTCAGACATTCATAGTTTTGATATTGTTCAGCTCATATCAACTCATTTTATTCAATTCAGATATTATTTCGACAGTGCTCTTAAATTATTCTTAATCTAAGGCCAAATAATAACAATTCTCTTTAGCTATTCTTAGTCTAAGGCCAGTTCATAACAATGCTCTTACCTATTCTTAGTCTAAGACCAGATCATAATTTCCATAACTAACCAGACTCCTAAACTGTGGTTAGTTTAAGGCCATTAACTAGACTCTTAAAAAGGCTATTAATAATCAGACACTTAAACTATCATTAGTTTAAGGAAATTTATTTCGGACTCTTAACTTTAGTCAGTTAAGGCGACAACAATATAGCGATTGACCAACATCAGAACGGGGCATTCCCAAACAAGTGATCCTCTAGTTTGGTCTATGAATTCTGTAATACCCCGTATCAAGATGGGAATGGGAAGAGCTCAAAAGGATTGATAGTATTACTCATACCAACAAGGTGCATCTTCTTTTCGAGAGCTCACTACCTAGAAACTCCAAGGTTAAGCGTGCTTGACCTGGAGCAATTCTTGGATGGGTGACCCCCTGGGAAGTTTTCCTTGGGCGCGCACGAGTGAGGACAAAGTGTGCGGGAAAGACGTGTGTTGGTTTGTGGGGCCAGTCTACAATCCTATGAGCGGACACTTACGGCCAGGGTGGGGGCCGGGGTGTTACAAATTCCGTTATTACATTTTATCCAATCACCGAATATTCATGTTTCACAAATTCATAATAATAGGAGATATATTCTAGAGGTCTTCTAGATAGCCCTAACATCAATTATCTAAATAGGGTATATCTTAGTGTTATTTTAGATACCTTTAATAATACAAATCGTTCCATAATTATCAATATATTCATTTTACTCATGGTTCAATCATCCATAATCATTTTAATCACTAAGTTCCTCATTCATAATAATCCATAATAATCATTCATCATAATCATCAATCAACATAACAATCGATAACAATTAGCGGCCTAGCTTTGAGTTTTAATACCTGAGCTTACCGTCATGCATCACATAAAATCTTTATTTGTTAAAAACATCATTTTTATTATGAAAAATCATTTTTATAATGATTATAATCAATTGGTATCAAAAAAAGGATTTTAGAGCTCAAAAATAGCATTTTCGGACAAATTTTCGGATCAGAACTTCGGGGGATCGATCCTGCTCTCTGGATGGATCCATGGAATGAAAAACTCCTCCCAGAGGATAGATCCAAGCCTTAGGATCGATCCATGCAGTGGGTTTCAGCTACTGTTCATTCATCTTCAACCTTCGGTCCATTATTCGGAAAAACCGTTTTTAGTCACCGAACTTCAATGAAACTATATAGAGATGTTCTCCAAGGTTCATAGATCATTTTGGAATCTTTAATTTATAGTTTTAACATCAATTTCATGTTTTATGATTCTTGGTTTTTCAAGCATGTCAAACACAAAACTCAACCATTTATGAACGTAGAAACGATCTATACGAACATTCTAGTCACTAGATATATCTACGGGCTTACCTCGAAGGTTTTGAGAATTTTCTGGCAAAACTTCCGGCGACGATTACTCCCAACTCCGGTGACTTCGGCACAACCAACAACACCAGACTACTCTTCTTACTCTTATGAACACAATGGTATATATTTCCAAAAAATTGGTGAAGAATTGGTAAGGATTGGGTATCATTATATAGGATTAGAGAAGGGGGAGAAGACACTGGGCTGACTCAATTCTACATATGAAAGTCGCCTAGTGGAGGGGGCTGCGCCGATCGGAGATTTACACGATTCTTCCCTGATTGGGACTAATTTCGGTCCCAGTCGGGGTACTCTTTTTGGTCCAACTTTCTCCGAATTGAATTCCGTTTGTACCATTGCGATCGTACAGTTAAATTCTATCCAACCATATAACTTTTATATTTATTTGTAATACTTTTTCTGATATCATATTTTTGGGTGTTTGACTTTGACAGAGTCAAACTTCATTTAGTTGATCTTTATTCAAAAAGGTTCTCACATTTGATTCATATCATTTGTTCTAATGATTTATTTCAATAAATCATTTCAAAGTCCACATCACAATTAATTTCTTCATTTATTCTGGATTTTGGTCTGTACTCAGGTTCCCAATCAAGGTCACATAATAAGTCAACATATTGGATTTATCTCTATGAAATTTATCCAGATTGTGATAGTGGATATCAAAACATATTTCGTATCGGCCCAAAGCCAAAAAATAATTTATTTTAATCAAAACAAATTTGATTAATCGAATAATTATTTATTAATAATTCTAGGGTATGTTTAGGGGCGTTACATGATTGAACGATTCCTTAACGGAAATCTAAACTCACGTCGAATTCATTATATCCCCGATTCATATGCTGGTGTTTTAATTTAATAGTCGGTCATTTACGGTATTCATTATTGTGCTGCAAACTAAAATTCTTGAGGACATCAGAGAGCATAAAATCGATGGAAGAGCAGACGGTTGATTCACCAAGTCTTTTGGGTTGTCATACCAGGCGAGGAAAATACATTTATTATACTTTTGATAAGAGTTTTTAACTGAAAGAGGTCCATTGAAGAAGGTAATGGGAAAGGTTTCTGGCTTATACATATCCGTGTGCTATGACAATGGCTACAACAAAATTAGCTCGCACCAGTAAGAAAGAGAGTTACGCTCTAACCCAGAAGCTTTCTTACGATGTCAAGAATTGTGGAATTCTGGTACGAGTATCCTGACTTTGGGAAGCGTACAGTCTCAAGAACAATGAAAACTTATAAGTATGGACATGGTTATGATTGATGAGGAGGTAATAGACAACTGTCGCTTTGTTTAATAATGTCTTGTGTTCCTATTCAATTTTTTTTCTTAATTTCCACCACAATTGTATTTTATGAATAGGGTTCTTATGTCCATCCTAGCATCAAAGGAAACTTTGCCCATTTGTTTCACGAAATTGTTGAAGGAGGGATATATTATATTAAAAATTTTGACGTCGTTGATAACAGAAACAAATTTTGTGTTGTCGGAGACAATAAAATCATGATTCAGTTTAATGCAAACTCAAGTGTAAGACCGGCACCTGGTGGAGGACCTGAAATTCCAATGTACTGGTTTGATTTCCTTGATTTTGATAAAGTACCTACGAGGATTGACCAAACCTATATTCTTACAGGATCAAGCTATAGTATACGTGCATTTTATTTGTGTTATTAGCACAATAAGAATGATTTGGATTTGGCAGTTTATATTTTGTAAAAAATGTGCATTTCTTTTGGTAGATGTTATGGGGCAAGTATGCAGTGAGGGGGAAGCCAGAGATAAGAACATTAACAATAGGATAGTAAGATGCCTTATGCTTGAATTACAAGATTTGAGGTATGTTTACGTAATTAAAGTACTGCTTGAATCTTCGTCGTGACTAAATAATTGCTTTATGTTTTTTAAATAATGTTTAGCGGTGCAAAAACTAGACTTACACTTTGGGGTAAGAGTGTTGAAGATTATATTACCCAAAAAAAGGCACTTGAGGGTTTTGTAATTGTTGGAGTGTTCACATTAAATCCGGTGAAACACAATACATGAGTAAGTTGTTTTACAATAAGCAAGTTTGTGATCATATGCATCTATTATATGGAAATTTATGTTGCTCAAGTTTGTGTTTGCAGAAAGGCTGAAGACATTACACTACAAGAAAACTAGGATACAAGGACACAATTTAAGGACACATTATTTATGAAATGTCCTTAAAAGTTTTTTATGACACATTTTACTAAAAATATTTTTAAGGACATCAATTAAGTTTTCATTTTGAAAACTAAAAATAACAAGCCTGTTGTCCACTGCACCTATACGGAGGATATTTTACTTTAAATTTTTTTTAAACAACTTTTACTCTATATAATTTTTAAAACCACCTTAGTTAGTTGTAGACTTGTACGGATCGGAGTAGTTTCTTCTTAGTGGGTAATAATTAACCTACTACAATTAAATTTTTTTAATAAAAAAGAAGGATCAACTCCGTAATCTTCTGCGATTAGTTTCTAATTTTTCAGCCGCTCAGATTTTCCCTCTCTTCTTCGCACCAAAATTCTCAGCCCGCCACTGCAAAAGTCCCATTGTTCTCTTTCCCGTTTTCAATTTCAATCGATTTTCAGGGCTTCTCTTCGATTCTGGCTTCCCTATTCACAATCTTTAGGGCTTCGTTTCAGACCCTAAAAAAAATCGAGAGACGCAAGTGCTGCGATTCACCAGTGCAATTGCATCGAAATTGCACTTCTCACCGTTCTTTGATCTCTTCTCAAAGGTTTTGCTCTACTCTTAAGTTTCTTTTTTAATCCAAGTTGCTTTTATTAGATTGTTTTCTAGAAATTTGAATTGAGAACGCAAGTGCTGCAATTTTTTTTTCAAACGGAGAACGCAAGCGCTGCAATTCTCCTGGGTGATATCATCGAAATTGCACTACTAACCTTTCTTTGATATCTTCTCTAAGGTTTTGCTCTACTCTTATGTTCTAATCGTAGTTGTTTTTATTAAATTGTTTTCTAGAATTTTGAAGAGAACTCGTGCAATTTTTGGAATTTCAATGCTCTGAATTTTTTCTATGCTCTTATCTACGGATCATTCAATTTTTTTAGTGTTTGAGAACTGATTTCGATGTTTAATACTTGGTCTAAACAAGATTATTCTAGTTCTTACTGTTGTTGAAATAACTACTTTAGCTATTTTGGCAAACAAATACAGAGTCAAGTATGCAATCACTTGTTTATGATTATTTTTTTCTATTAGATATAATGGATAAAAGATGGATGTCTATGGATAAAAGTTGGATGTCTAAAGATAGAAGATCAGCAGAATATGAGAATGGGGTTGACCGTTTTTGTGATTTTGCATCACACCATGCCTTAGATCCTAACTCAATTCGGTGTCCCTGTTTAAAATGTGGGCATGTTAAACCATAAACAATTAAGGAGGTTAAGAACCACTTGTTTGGTTATGGCATTGATCAAAGTTATGTGTTATGGTATTGACATGGAGAACCTATCCCTAGTCCAGAAGTGGAGGGATTGGAGGCAAGCTCTGTAGTTGATGAAAACTTTAATAAAGACAGCAATATGGAAAACACTGTAGAGATGGTTGAAGCTGCACATGATGCTTTTACTACTGATCCAGACGCATTTGTGAAATTGTTGGAAGATGCTGAAAAACCCATATATCCTGGGAATCTGAAGTTTACGAAGTTATCGACCCTTGTAAGGTTGTATAACTTTAAAGCAAAAGGAGGGTGGTCTGATGCAAGCTTTTCATGGTTACTAGAATTCTTACAAGAATTACTTCCAGAGAAAAATGAAATCCCATCAACCTTGTATGAAGCAAAGAAGACACTTGGTGCATTAGGGATGGAGTATGAAAAAATACATGCATGCCCTAATGATTGCATCTTATATAGGAAACAATATTCTAATTCAGTTGTATGTCCGCATTGTGGTGTGTCAAGATGGAAAGTTAGTAAGAGTTCGAGTGAGAATAAGAAGAAAACAATTCCAGCAAAGGTTTTGTGGTACTTCCCCCCAATCCCTAGGTTTAGAAGAATGTTTCGTAATAGAGAAACTGCGAAAAACTTAATATGGCATGCCACAAAAAGAGTAAAAGATGGTAAACTAAGGCATCCAGCAGACTCCCCATCATGGAAACTTATAGATCATATGTGGCCAGATTTTGGGGATGAGCCTAGAAATCTCCGAGTTGCCATAGCAGCGGATGGGATCAATCCTTATGGTTCTCTTAGCAGCAGGTACAGTTGTTGGCCAGTCATCATGGTCACATACAATCTACCACCTTCCTTGTGCATGAAAAGAAAATTCATGATGCTTACCTTATTAATCACTACGCCAAAAACAGTGTCAGACCACTGTTGATTAACTACTGTTTATGGAAAAACAGTAGTTAAAAAAAATAAGACTACTGTTTAATGTTGTTGGCTACAAAAGTAGTAGTCTAGCTATTATGCTTAAAACTACTTTTAAAGTTTCGAGAAACGGTATTCTATTATTAGTAGTCTGTGTCATATCAAAATACAGTTTTTGTAATCATAGTTGTCAATAATAAGTTAAGAATACTCTTTTTAAACAGTAGTCTAGTTATTTAGTCTAGAACTGTTTTTAAAGTTATGAGAAACAATAATCTATTGCTAGTTGTCTATGTCATATAGTATTTTTGGCACTGTTGTTTATAATGAGAATACAATACTCTTTCCTAACAATAGTCTAGATACTTAGCCAACATCTGTTTTTAAAGTTCATAAAAACAGTAATCTATTAGTAGTTGTCTGTGTCATATCAAAATACGATTTTTATTGTCACAGTTGTTTATAATAAATTAAGAATACTAACTTTAAACAATAGTCAGGCTATAAAGTCTAAAACTATTTTTAAAGTTATGAGAAACGGTAATGTATTACTAGTAGTCTGTGTCACACGGGATTTTTTTCACAGTTGTCTAGAATAAGTTAAGAAAACTCTTTTAAAGAGTAGTGAAGATAGTAAGCGTAGAACTGTTTTTTAAATTATGAGAAATAGTAACACTACTACAAATAAAAGGGACTTTACACATCGGAAAAATAAGGCTTTTCCCATCGCAAAAGTAGCGCTACCTATGCAACCGATGGGAAAGCTCCCATGTTTACCCAGCGGAAATTTATCCGATGTGTAAACTTTGCTTAATGGATAATATTAGTTATGTATACATAGATATTACCCATCGGTTTCGTTTACAATATATATATATATATATATATATATATATATATATATATATATATATATATATATATATATATATATATATAACACTTATTAATAACAAAAAACACATATTGAATAAAAGAAATGAGGGGAAGACCCTCAATACAATTGTGGTCCAGTAGAGTCTCAGCTCAATATATACCCTAGAAATAAAGAAAATATTCCAAACAAAAAAACACATGCTAGCTAAGAAAATTCTGAAATGAACAAAAAAGTCAAAATGAAAGTGGCAGTATGGCACCCTTCATCAGCTTTTATCTGGTTGATAGGTAAAAAAGAAAAGACGATGCCCAAATATGTGAAAATCACAATGGTCCAATTGATGACTCAATTTCCAGACTATATTCCATGTCTGAGAACTAGTAAAATGATCTAGATTAGCCTCCTTTTTGCAGAAACACCCTAGAAACCTTGTGAAGTTGGATACCAACTGCATAACCAAAGTCCGGGAGGATAGACACTAGAAAACCAGAGGCCTCAACATAGTCTTAGTACTCACAAGCATTAGCCTACCATCACCACACTCGTATGAGAGTTAATCAACTCCTACGATGTATCGCCCTAGAAACCAGCATAGAAGTTAATCAATAATTAAATAAATAAGAATTATGTATTTACGGCAATCTATTCGTTTAAAGGATTAAAAGATACTTTATAGATTCTAATCGTCTCAATAAAACGAGACTAATCAGATTATATTTGTAAATATTTAAATTAAAAGACTAATCAGTGTTAATTAATCGACAGAATCAAGACGGACTAGGTGGAACTCGTAAATTCCTGTTGATTTATTATAAAAGTTATATCATTGGGTGAGGATCGACTAATCGAATCCAACGATGCAAACAGATCTTAATTCGGAGCATGTTAGCCTTCTCCTAGAAAACCCTAGATACAAAAGGGAAATTCGCGTGTAGACCTGTGCAAACAAGGGTCGGCCCGTCCGGCCCGCCCAGCCCGCCCTTTAAAATGGGCGGATATGGACAATTTTTAATACCCACATGGGCGGGCCGGCCCAAGCCCGAATTGTATTTGGGCGGATCTGGAAGTTACTTTTAGCCCATCCGGGCCAATAGGCCCGCCCATATTCATTAAATATATTTACTTTATTATTAATTATCTAGACATTATAAATTTTAAAATTTTCTTTAAGTCATGTATAATAGTTCATATCACTCACCCCTCTTAAACAAAAATCAGTAGTGTTTTAATGAATCTGTATGATGAGTTTATTAATTATGTAACAATATTTTTATTATGTTTTCTATGTAAATGTGGCGAGTGGTAATTTTATTTTAAACATTTGAAAAGGAGTTCAATATTTTCTTTTTGATTTTTTTGTGTAAAAAAGATTTACTTGATGTTTTATCCGGGCCGGGCGACCCGGTGGGCAGTTCGGCCCGCTAAAGTGGGCGGGTATGGGTAAAGAGTTTAGCCCATCAAATCCGGGCCGGGCCAAGCCCGCCCATGCAAATGGGCTAATTTGTATCAAGCGCCCGGCCGCCTCTCTTCTTCTGTCTTCTTCTAGATCGAAGACTGCCCGCCGCCGCCTCTCTTCTTCTGTCTTCTTCTTCGAGCGGTGACGACGATGGCAAGAAGGCCTAAAATAGCGCCGGCCAGCAACACCACCAGACCGACGAGGGAAGGTCCTTCCGGCGAGACTTCCCCGACCTCCTTCTCCCCTATCGGCAACTGCCTCCCGACGGCAAGGAGCAATCTACGACGACGATGACCAGTGGGAATAGCGACGAGGACACCCTGCGCAGTGATTCTCCTCCCCCAACGGATTACAGGGCAGCGGCGAGTTTCACCGTCAATTTCGCCCAAGCCCAAACAACGGCGACCCGAATCTTCTCTGCTCCAGCCACAATTTACGACAGTGGGGATGGGCACGTCTGGTTGGATTTCTTCTACAAATATGAAGATATTGTGGTATGTTTCAAACAACAAAAAATCCACCCAAATTACTTTATTCTCAACGTTTTATCAAAATTTGTGAGTCTATCCTGCTAGATTTCATATATTCAGTTTACTCCCAAAAACGCATCAATGCTGCACAAAGCCATTAAATATTTTCCAACACAACCCCCAAGGAATTCTGAAACTGACAGCTAAATGCCTACTGCTTGCAAGTTACAACCTTCTCAACTAATTCAACAGTACTTAATTCATATAAATTGGTATTTAATTTGAATAAAAATAAAAATAAGAAACGACTAGATTCCCTTGTGTTTCGTCCTTGAGTAAGTAGACTTATAAACAACAAAAGATCATTGAACATTGAACCAATGGAATGGGAAAAGGATGAAAGGGAATGTGTATGGTATGGTTTTTGAGTTTTTCATTGGATGTGTTTTTCTTTATGTGTAGGCTCTATTCAAATATTAGCTACTGCAACCTCCAAGTGATGGGGAATGACAATTCTGGAGCAAATTGTTTGAATTATTTGTTATTTCCATGAGGTAAAATCTGTGTTTGGCTAAGGTTAACTTTAGTTTCAAGTAATACTATTATTCAAAGTGACATGTTTTAACTTTTTTTCTGAAAAAATTCAAGCATTTAAATATGGCATACTGACAAGCTTGTGAGAAAAAAAATCCTGTGTTGGAGAAGATGCACATCAAACTGAAATGGATTCCGGTACAAGATGTGCATTGTCTACGCTCACTTTTCCATCAACGCCTCCATCATCAATGAAAACAAGTCAATTAAGTCAATTGGAATCCGAAACTTCCTTGGAGAAAAGAAGGTATTCCTCTTTTTTTGTTATGTGCGGTTTTGATCAATGAGTTCTTCAATGTTACCAGAACCCGAGGCTGAATTGGACAGAGATTGCTCACTTTTCACCAATCAATAGGTTTTGTTAAACCTAAAGTCTCAATTATGACTAATTAGGAAATACACTATGCTTCTAAATCAAGATACTATAAGTTAACTGGACTTTTGGATTAAAAGAAGTGAAAAGTTGAAAACTTGAAGGTTAATGGTTATGGACATATATATTACCTACATATTATATAGTATGTTACAAAATGTCCACAAAGGGGACTCGAGACTAAGAACACCTATTAGCTAAGCATAGTTCGGAAAACCATCATCAAATTGAAGCATGACATTTTTTTATATATTGATTTTTGAATTTTAAGGGTTGATTTTGAATAAAATCTAAACTGAATTATTTTTTACTTAGAAAAATCTGCAGCTTTGCTTGATTTCTAGGCTGAAATATGAACTTCAATTGTTAAATAGCTGCATATGAACTACTTTGGAGGTATTTAGCTAGCAAATAACTCCAAAAAGTTTCAAGTATTTTTGTTAAGAACTCTTTCTTGTTATCAACAAACATTCATTTTAATTATTTATTGGTATGCAGATTGAAGACTAAAGTGGATGCTTTACAAGAAAATGTTGCTAGAGCAAGGGATGTATTCAAAAATGTTATTGAGGGGACAAATAACTAAATTAGGCATGCTAAATGGACAATTAGAGTGTGATTTTAATTATGTAAATATTAAATTATTGGATGTTATTTAGACTTGGATTGTATGTATTTAGATATTATTCAATATATTCTACATTTTAGAATTTATTTTTGTTTCATGATCAATATTTTGGAATTGAAATAAATTTTATTTATTAAATATAAATGTGAATTGAAATATAGTAGTCTTTCAAATAGCTTTACAATGTATTAAAATAGCTTTCTAAATCTTTAAAGGACAACTACACCAACTTGTACTGTTAATAAACGTTAGACAATAGAAATAAACAGTTGTGTGAAATACAACAAATATAGTTGTTTACATTTTACAAATACAACACAGAATAATAGTTGTCTTGTGCAAACATACTTAGTTGTCTTCGGAGCAGTAGTCTGATTTACAATCTGACTACTGTGTAAAAAGATAGTTTGAATACTTCAAGGACAACTACAACAAAGCGTAGTGTTATTGAGCACTATACAAGTGAAAGAAACGGTTGTTTAAAATACAACAAAATTAGTAGTCTACATTTTAGAAATATAACACAAGATAACAGTTGTCTGATGTTATTTTTCTTTAGTAGTTTTCTAAGCAGCTGTCTGATATGTCTTTCCACTACTTTTGAAATTAGATGTGTATATATTTGAATGACAACACCACGCAATAGGAGTCTGAAGTCGAAAACAACAGTTATATTCATTATAGATAGACAACAAAATATCACAGTTGTCTTTAACTCTAGAAAATAGATGTCTTACTCATACGGGGACAACTTATGGAAATTTGTGTGGCTGCAGTGTAAAAGGATATAAAGCTTGTCCAATTTGTGGTGACAATACAAATTCAGAATGGTTGAAGTATGGGAATAAAGTTAGCTATGGTGGGCATAGAAAATTTTTGCCAATTAATCACCATTTTAGATCACAAATGAGTCCATTTAATGGTGAAAAAGAGTTTGGTGTAGCTCCAACTCCTTTAAGTGGAGAAGAAATTCTCGAAAGAGTTAAAGATATTAAAGTAATAAGGACTAAGAAGAAATTGGATTCCAAAGCACCAAAGAAGAAAATTCTTGGGAAAAGGAAGAAGATAGCAGGGAATACTCTAAGGCAGAAAAAGGTTATCCAAGAGAGTGAGCTAAACTCTTACATGAAAAAGAAATCAATATTTTTTGATCTACCTTATTGGAAGTCCATGCATGTCAGACATTGTTTAGATGTGATGCACATTGAGAAAAATGTATGTGAGAGCATCATTGGAACATTGTTGAACATCCCAGGAAAAACAAAAGACAATGTTGCTACTCGTAAAGATCTTCTTCTTAAAGGTGTGCGAAAAGGTTTGGCACCTGTGCAGGGGAAAAAAAAATATATCTTCCTGCTGCTCCTTATACGTTATCAAAGAAGGAGAAAGAATCAGTCTGTGCTTCATTGTATGGATTTAAGGGGCCAAAGGGATTCTCATCGAATTTCAAAAACCTTGTCTCTATGAAAGATTTAAGACTTTTTGGTCTGAAGTCTCATGATTGTCATGTCCTTATGCAACATCTAATTCCTGTGGCAATTCGTGGTGTGTTACCTAAGCATGTAAGATATGCAATTACAAGATTTTGTGTATTCTTCAATACTTTATGCAGCAAGACCAATGATGTGTTAACCTTGGATGAAATACAAAGTGGAATTGTCGAAACTTTATGTTTGCTTGAGAAGATATTTCCACCTTCATTTTTTGATATAATGGTGCATCTCACGGTCCACCTCGTTAGAGAAGTGCGCTTATGTGGTCCAGTCTACTTGCGTTGGATGTACACATTTGAACGACACATGGGTGTTTTAAAAGGCTATGTCAGAAATCGAAATTGTCCAGAAGGTTGCATGGCTGAATCATATATTGCTGAAGAAGCAATAGACTTTTGTGCAGATTATTTGTCAGACGTACACACTGTTGGAATCCCTGAGAGAAGTAAGTCATATCTTAAATATGTTAATGTTCCTTTAGGAAGTGGACGTGTTGTTACCATTGCTCCCAAGTTAATGCATCAAGCACATCTTTCCGTATTGGACAACACACCTGAGGTTCAGCCTTACATTGAGTATGTTTTACAGTCTCTGTCTTTAGTTTCTATCAAACTTTTAAAACTATTTTTACATCATGAATGGCTTATTACTATTTATTTTTTGTGTACCTAAATGTTGACAGTGAGCATTTGGAGATATTGAAGATGGAGCATCCTCAAAAGTCTAGAGGAGAAAAGTGGTTGCGAGATGAACACAATCGAAGATTTAGCAATTGGTTACAAGAAAGGGTAATACCTCACATTATACTTATATATTCTCTGAAGTTAAAAAAATTATATAGTACTTTTTTTGCTTAAGAATGCCACTAACTTAACTTACTCTTCCAGGTACAAGTTGAGCTCAATAGTCCCAATAATGGTATATCAGAAACTCTAAGGTGGATAGCGCATGGTCCTCGATGTGAAGTTAAAAACTACACTGGATATATAGTGAATGGTTGTGATTATCATACGAAGTCTAAAGATAATGAGCATATCCAACAAAATAGTGGGGTGTCGTTAACTGCAAATGTAATGCTAGTTTCTAGTGCCAAAGATAAGAACCCTATAGCAGATGAGATTACCTTCTATGGGGTGATTCAAGAGATATGGGAGCTTAATTATAATAGTTTTACAAGAGTTGTGTTTAAATGTGATTGGGTCGAAAATAGTAAGAAGGGGCTGAAAGTTGAGGATTTTGGCATGACATTTGTTGATCTTAGTAAAATTGGGCATAAGTCTGATTCTTTTGTTTTAGCCGATCTAGTGAGAAAAGTATTCTATGTTGAAGATCCAGCAGATTCAAGGTGGTCAGTTGTACTGCAAGCACCTCAAATGGATTGGTTAAACGAAGAGGAGTTGGGGGATACCACGCTTGATCATCCATGTCTTTCTCATGCATTGCCATCTGTTAATACATTTGATGTCTTGACTGAGAATGATGCTGTTTATGTTCGTGATGCACTCTATCAGCACACTGACCAGCAAATATGGGATGTGTATATATATAGGTGATCATTTTTCTTTTATTTGAGAAAACGTGCATTATTTCAATCGATTTGGCTGCGATTTTTCGATGAAGCTTTTTCTTTTCTCTGGCGCGGGTGAGGAACTTATCCAAAATATTAGCCTTGTTTTTATTAGTCTCTAAGTAAAAATTTTGAATTGTGATTTTTTATTTTTCACAGATATTTAGATTTAATGAAAGGATATATGTTGTTGAGATTAAGAAAGGGGAGCATAAAAAGGTTAGGGTTTCCAATTTTAATGCCAGATTTCATTAATTATTGAAAACTTTGAGCTGGAAATTAGTCTCTTTGGATGAATTTAGGGAATTACGAAGATAGAAAGCCTCAAGCAACCCAACAACCTTTTCTTTTACTGATAATGATTTTCTGAAAATCACTATGGGGAAGATGAATCTCCAAATTACTAGCTTGTATGAGGTACGAGGTTCTCATACTTTCACTATTACATGTATGCTTTTGGGATTACTTATTACAAGATAAGAATAAGTTCACTCAAAAAGAAATGTTTGGCAAGCAAAAGAAAAGAGAAATGCATTTAATAGTGAATTTTGTGCTTATTTCAAAATAAGAAGAATCTATTGACGCTTAATTGAGAAAGCACATTTATTTTACTCATTGAAAAGTTCTGCCAATCAGGCATCACTTTGGTGGAAAATGAAATTATTTTACTTATAGAAAAGTTATACCAATTACGCATCATTTTTTGTGGAAATAAAAAAACATGAGATTTATAGGAGATTTTTTGTTTTAATTTTTAGGGATGCTATCAGAATCAAGAGGAGTATCAGTGCAACTCAAAAATTCAAATAACGTCGAGCCTGAAGCCTCCAAGCACAAGTTACGATTGGGATCTCCCTTTTCTCGACTCTGGAATCTAACTTCAAGATGGATATGGATGGAGATATATATATATCCTGAAGTAGAATAAATATTTCATTTGAAGACCAGCGAACGAAGCTTTGTGACGAGACAATTAATAGTACAATATCTTCAATCACAAGCCAACGTCTAGAGAAAGTTTCAAACAAAAGCTAACACAAGAGTGAAGTTGTTTGTGGCTTTGGTAGTTCCTAACATAACTTATGCCACTTCAGGTCTTTCATTCAGATGCAAGAATATTAAGGGAATCTATAGCAATAGCAATATGGTGTTTGTGGTGGGTTTTAGTACCTTTATTTAGTTGAGTTACTTAGTCTGTTGGCAGTTTATGCTTTTTAAACGATGGTATCATGTGAATTTTCAGGTTGGTTCAATGGCTCATTTCTAAAGCTAAATGTGATTACATTGAAGACGTTGTATTTGGTATTGGTTGCTAGAAAAAGAAAAATCTAAATTTCATATTAAACTAAGTCTGTTGGTCACAAAACTAATGGAAAATAAATTTGAGATCAATACAATGAAGAGTGATAGTACTAGCTTCTACTCTAAAAAATCCACCTTCTGCTTTTGTTCTTCCTTTAAAGTATTGAGTCCTTTCATTCCTTGAATTAACTAAAATCAACATATGTAAAGCTTATTCAAACTACATGTAACAGATGTCATTCCAAGCATGGATAATCTGGACTGAAAGATAAACCTGAGCTATGACTGAAGGAGTAGTGGAATCAAACGAGCTTTCATCATTCTTCTCATTCAAATCTTCAAAAACCTACTTCAACAACAACAACAACAACCCAGTTAAATCCCACAAGAGTAGGGTCTGGGGAGGGTGTGTGTACGCAGACCTTGCCCCTACTCGAAAGTAGAGAGGCTGTTTCCAAAGAGACCCCTGGCTCAACGTCGAAAGTTGCATTGCTTGACTAACTGCTACTTTATTAATTAAAGAAGCGCAAATAGTTTAGAGATCCATTTTGATTTATTCCATCACACCCAAAGCCAAAAAATAGTGAAATTTTGGCTCCATCGGAGATGATGGAAATTTCAAAAACCTACTTGTGATCTAAAAAAGTTCCATGCTCCGATCCACATCCTCATTCAATAAGTTGCTTGCCATAAAAGCAGGAGTTTCTACTGCAGGTCCTATCATCAGGGCCTCTGAAGATGCACATTTGACAGCCAATTTCTTTAGTTTCAAGTATATTCGATCCTTTTCACTTAGGTGTGATATGGATACGGTACCTTCAGGCACATAATTTGTCTGTTTGTCACCATTTAGAAAAAAGATAATCATAAGATACCAACTCTCCGCTAGAGTCATGAGATTCTGGCAGCTTAAACTTTCCATTCTCCTCTCTCATGCCATCAGAGGGTAACCCATGAGATTTGATCTTCCAGTTGTTTTTATTATGTAGGTTGAAGCTATCAGGTGCAATTGCATGATAAAATAGTTTTGACATCAGTTTTCTAGTTTGAGAATGATCAAGCTCAAACCAGAAATGATGAACCAATGAAGTTAATGAAGACAGAGGGATCACTCTATGGATAGATTTTCAAGGAGTATTGGTCTGACTACCGCTCCTAGCAAAGTGGTTTTAGGCTTTTTTTGAGCTTGTAATGTAGTTACTGATTGTTTAGACAATTTGTGATCTCATGACTTTAGATTATTGTACTCTAGCTCTGGGCATTACACAGCATGCCCTTGTATCTTTCCATAATGTAATAAAACTATTCATTTAAGAAAAATGTAATATGATAAAAAATTTGTAAGAAAATTAAATTGTCACAATTATAAACTATCACTAGTATTAGGTTTGTCAGAATCAATTTATAATCGTAGCAATTAAAAGTTGCCACTAAATGTGTGTTTTTGTGACAGGATAATTTGTGCAACATAAATTTGCTACTAAACATTAGCTTTTGTGGCAAACTATAATTTGTGGCATATGAAATTTGCCACTTAATATGAGCTTTTGTGGCAAAGTTTTATTAGTGGCAAATCATAATTTCCCACGAAGACTATACTTTTTGTGGCAAATTAAAATTTGCCACAAATACCTTTTGTAACGGGGTATTTGTGGCAACCTTGTGGCAAATTTCAAAATTGCTACAAATTATTATTGTGGCTAATATTTTATGTTTTGTGGCAAAATTTGCTGCCACATAAAGTCAGTTTTTTTAGTGAATCTTTCAACATGATATTCATCTTAGAAGTATTCCAGTGATGTGCCTATTTGTCCATTTACCTGGGGAGTAGCTCACGCTACAAGATGAAAAGAACATTGTCGAAGCAATAGATGACAAAAAATCGCACCAAACAATGCTCACTCAATGGATGACCATTAAAAAAATAAGTGAGGAAGCAAGGACATTGACATATGCTGACTTCCCAGGTAAGTACATGTGGAACCCAAGCGTCAAAATATGGGATGAAGAAAAACAGAAGTGGAAAACAATAAAGCAATGGACAGAGAGGAAACGAGGAAATTGCGTGCGAAGAATATCTTACGTCCACCCAACAGCAGGAGAGCGCTACTACCTACGAGGAAATTGCGTGCGAAGAATATCTTACGTCCACCCAACAGCAGAAGATATCCCCAAAATAAACTGTGTTCTCCACTCAAGGTTGCCTGTTACGCCCTTGGATTACTCAATGACGACAAAGAGTGAATAGACGCAATACATGATGATCGTAGTTTTTCGGGTAGTAAACATTCCCTATAAAGGGTTAGTTTTCTCTCTGAGTGCCGTGTCTCTCGAGGAGTGGATGAAGGGAATTAGTCTAATTACTCTAACTAGGCGAAGGTTAGGACATGTTTATGAAAGTCTTCTCGGAACGAATATAAGGGTAGCAGAATAATAACAATAATAAATAAATTTCACATAGTATAAGTGTAGATCTGGACTAGGGTCAGGACATCATTTGGATTTATTTTATCATATTTAATTAACAATTGGAATAATTATATTTCTATTATTACTCATCCATTTCTAGATTTGTACTTAATCCGTCGCACTTGAATATCATAGCCCTTTGGCATACAATATTTTCTCAACAAATAGCTAATTAAATCTTTCAATATTAATTAACTAAATAAGGCAAGAACAATTGACTAATATACAACCAAACTAGTCCGGTCCTAGAGATCCGGACCCTAACTCATACGATGCAAACATAAATTAAAATAGCATTTTATTAAATAAAGAAAACTTACAACTTCCGTACAAGCGGAATAGAACGAATCTCGAACAGAAATTCTCCAAAAAATACTTTAAAATTATTTCTACACTAATCTACTGTAACACCCCAAAACCCGGCCTATCAGAATTAATTAATTAATTATAATTAATTAGTTATTGAGACGGACCCAAGAATTATTTGAAGAAGCTAACAACAAATATTAAAAGTTATACCATTGTGTAGGGTTCGACGAAACGAATCCAACAGCGCGATCGGATTCAAATTTGGAACCCCTGGGCCTGGATAGTGCGTTTGGGCTAGGTACGTTAAGTTAATACGGGGCCCAAAACCCCAAAAATATAAATATAAGCCTACACGCCTAAAACCCTTTACGCCTCCACACATATCAACGCATAATCGCACGTCTCTCACTCCCTCTCTCTCTGTCGACAACTGCTGCAGCGCCCAGGAAGAAGAAGAAGAAAAAGAAGAAGAAGGAAGAGGTCGCCGGTCAACCACCGCTGTCTCGTCACCGTCCAAACCTTTCGTTCGTGAGTTAGTTTTCATCGTTTCAAGGTGAGTACGTGCAACCCTAACCTTAGAGTAGGCCATTAGGTTTGAAATCTATGTTCGTAATCATCATGGGGATTGAGTTGCATTAAAACCTATTTGTTATGATCCTGTGGGAATTGTTGGGTTTTGATGGAAACTATGGGTAGAATTCATGTTTTAAAACATATGTTGAAATTACGTGGCTATGTGACATTCATTATGTGTTTATCATCATCTTCGAACATTGAATTGGGGAATCGGTGTTGAATACCGAGAGGAAAACGAACTGGTGTAGGAACTGGAACTGTCGCGGTGAACGGTAGGTCGGTATCGCCGGGACGGTACCCTAGTACCGTCACCTTCCTCGTTTTTACCTCCCTCTGCCGGTACCTGTCACCAACCGGTACCCTAGTACCGGAAGGACGGTAGGCCCTACCGCCCGGTCGATAGCGGCTACCGTGACAGGGCACCATGCGGAAGTAACAGGCATACCGGTCGGTACCTACGTACCGTGATACGGTACCTCGGTACTGTGGGGGCGGTACCCCCTACCGTTAAGGGTATCGTGAGGTACCTGAACCGGGCAGCAAACCATGTTTCGCCGAGGACGAACTCCGAGGCTTGGGTGTATTGCATGACGGGAACTCAGGGGTGTCAACACCCGAGACAAACCACTAAATGATATATCTCTGCTAGAAGGTGTTGATCCGACGCATGTTAATTATGTGGAATACATATATATTGCACATGATGTTGCAAGTACGAGTGGGCTGATCCACCGCCCAGCAAACAGGTACTACGTGTTGATCCAACATGTTGGGTAAGGTAAGACTATCCAGGGAAAGCCCTTGGGACTGACTCAAATATAAGACTTAAGAGTATAAACCAGGTGGATGCCTGCTGGGCTCCAATGGTTAAGTCAAACCGGGTAAAAACGTACGTACGGGTATCCTTGAATTGCCTAGTGATCCATGAGGTGGGGATTCCACCCACCCAACGGAGAACTCCTTCGTTGGTTGAGCATGACCCACTGATCCAGTGGGAACCCTCATGTCTCCCATACAGTAAAGTTAAAGTCCTTAGACTAGGATAGGCTATAGGGACAAGGTTTATGGTGATCCACCAAACATGATAAACAGGTTGGAAGTGAATGAAACAGTGAGGCGCTAGGTAAACTGTGTAAGTTGCACTGTGCATGTGTGAATTACGTGTTGATTGCATGATATCACTTGACTATTATGAATTGTGGCTTCCTTTGATTGTTTACTTGATGTTAGTTATATCTCACTCAGCGTCAATGCTGAGCGTGTAGTTGTTTGTGTGCTACATGCAGGTAATCAGGTAGAAGATAAATCTAGAGCCGATCCCGGAAGGAGATGAGGACGAGGAGATTTGGGTGGAACTAATGGAGGACTTGGAACTCCTAATTATTTATGAATAACTTAATACGTTTTCGGGCATGAGTCCCAAGTTGCATTTATTTACTTATCAAGCTTCCGCACTACTTCTGTTTGCTCTGATATTGGATTTTTGCTGAACTGTTGGATGTTTTCTTAAATTGTTTTGAAAAGTCGCGTATGTTAAATACCGGAATAGTGGCAACCCAATTCGCTAACCCGTGGATCCGTGTTATGCGGGTTGGGGTGTTACATTTTGGTATCAGAGCATATGGTTTTAAAAACGATCTTCGGATCACGAATGAATGGTTTCCAAAAGGCTACACCACATCTCTTGAGACTCATCTGCCCCGGGAAGGTAATAAGTTAATAAGCTCTGTCTATTATACGTTGTTGACTGATTAGGAAAGTTTGAATTCTTATAGAATGAGTCAAGCTTCCACCCACGGTCAGGGTAACACCCACCGCATCGATGACGAACACGTTGATGCCCACACTGAAGGATCCAGCTTCGTTCCTCAACAAAACGTGGGACAACAGAACATACACCAGAACGAGGGAAATCACCCGAATATTGGAGGCCAGTCGGACCCCGTATTACCGGCTTTCATGATGCACTTCTTACAGCGGATGGAGCAAGCGCAGATGTTCTAGCCGCCACCACCGCCGCCGGTTCGGCAGGTCACCCTAAAGACGTTAAAGGATAACGGCGCCGAGGAGTTTCTTGGAGACAACATTGCAGAACCACAGATTGCCTTCGACTGGTTGGATCAAACCACGAGGGTATTAAAGAACTTGAGGATTCCAGAAGCTGATCGCCCCGAGCTAGCTGTCCAGTTGCTGCGCAAAGGGGCATATGAGTGGTGGAAGAGAGCAAGTGAGAACGCCCTTGAGCCACTGACATGGGCATATTTCGACAGCTCTTTCCAGAAGGAGTACATTCCGCCTCGTTTCCGGGAGGGAAAACAGGATGAGTTCGTGGCTTTGAGGCAAGGAGACATGACACTCCCTGAGTTTCGACAGAGGTTTGATCACTTAGCCCAGTTTGCAGGAACTTTGGTGGGTACCATAGCAGATCGCATTGAGGAGTTCACCACCAAACTCTGACCAGATATACAGTCCTACCTGTCAGCTGTGCCAACAACAGACTTCACAGCGGGATACAACCAAATAGAGAAAGCTGAGAAGGGGCTAATCGCGTGGAAGAAGAGTGTGGCCGGTTCGGAGGAGCCGAGCACCCAACACAAGGCCGTCGTCACGTCAGGTGGCAAGCGAACCCCTGGAGGAGGTCACAGCATGCCGCATTCCAAAAAGACTAAGTCAGGACCAGCCAAGTCTAGAGCTTCGAGTAGTGATAAGTCGGGTTTGGTTTGGTTCTTTTTATTTTTTTTAGGCATTTTTAATATTTTTAGTGTTTAATTTTTAGTTGTTTTGCTTAGTTTTATTTTAATTTTAATTTTCACAATCTTTTAATTTTCTTGAATAAATAGTACGGAGTAGTTTTTAATCACTTTTTACATTTTATTATTTTTATTTTATTTTCCTAACCCAAGTTATCAGATATCTTATTTTTGGAGAAAAATGTAGCAAAAGGCTAAATTGAAGCTCAAGTTTGAAAAAAAGAGATTGATTTTGGGCCTAATCCCAAACCATCATCAACAAAAGAAGACCATCCCAGCACACTCTTTCTTCTCCAATCTCACGCACGGCAAAAAAAAAAAAGAAGTTTACGACTTCTTCCACAACAAAGATAACGCCAGGGCCGAAGTCAAGCACGCTCCAACGTTCCTCCATGAATTTCGCCCAATTAAAGCTTCAACGGGAATAATCTCAACGGGAAGAAATCTCCTGGCTATAAATTGAGAGGAATTGGACGAGAATTGGGGAGGGGAATCGTACCGAAATAACAGAGCAGCGGCTCTTGCCGCTGATATTGACGCAACCCACCGGCGGAGATGCAGACGGCGGCCAACGAAGGCTCGCCGGCGTTCTACGATGGCAGGTGGCGGCAGCGGTAGGGACCTACTCCAGCTCCAATTTTCTTGAAGTTCTTCATCTTCTTCAACATTTGGTAAGCCTTATTTGTCAATTTCTTTTTCTTCTCCAATTTCTTTGTAAAAGTGTTGTCTCAATTTAATTTTTACATTTTTTTCCTTGTTTGTGTTAATTGCGAAAATTCCAAAATGGTTGGTGTTTTTTTATGGTTTTTTTAATGTTTATATTAAATCCCTTATGAATGAGAATTGATTTATCTTAATTTTCATCAATTGTTGTGCAAATTGTTGTTGAATTGGTTGAATCACACGGTTTGATTTCATAAGTAGGTTGGTATGTAGAATTTGGTTTTTATTGAAGCTATTTTAGCTCCATATTATAGTTAAATGATTTCCGAATTCATACGTGATTTTTGTTGTGCTATGTGTTTTGTAAAATTTTAAGGTTTATGGACTTCTTAGCCCCATAAGTTGGACATTTTCCTTAAGATTCGTTATGAAGTGATTGTTATGTCGTTCGTGTGTTTGTTCGTTGATTTTCATAAAATTTAAGGTTGTTTAACCACAAAATTTTTTTTTAAGTTTTTGAAAATATGTAATGTTCTTTTATGTGAATAGATTACAATTCTTATGCTTGAGTTAATCAAGGAGACCTGCCAAATATTTTCATCATTAGACGTTAAAGTTTATTAAAGTGTATCAAATGTTCTTCATGAATACTTTGTGCATGGGAGTTAGAATGAAAGAAAGATTCGCTCTTTTATAAACTTTTTCATCTTTTGGAATCATTGTTTGAGCGCTTGAGGTGAGTGGGGGTTCAAAGTGATCCAAAAGGCCTTTGAATGTTTGACTCCGTCTTTAGTTGGGCTTTTCTGGATTTTAGACTGGACTTATGTCGATTGCATTTCTTGGCTTAGAACATTTTTACTTGATCGGATTATCTGACCTTAGGCCTTACCCTTGCGGGGGTTGAGGCTCCGGGAATGATTTTACTCCTAGATCTAAGTGGAATGTTTTGAGCCGGCTTTGTAATTGTACTTAAGTCTATGTTCCAATACCCGATAAGCGCTTCACATTATAGTTCTTTGGTTGTTGCTTACTTTTTATACAAGTGAGGAGCCTGTTCCCGCTTGTTCAGACGTTTGTATTCTTTGATTTTTAATAAAATGCATTAAAAAAAATGTTTGACTCCGGGCCTTATAGAGAGTTGACGATCTTCTATATGTGGTCAAGGATATGAATCAACTCGAGCCTTTGAATTCTTTTCTATTTTTAAGTGTCTCTGGGAAACAGCCTCCATACTTCCGAGTAGGGGCAAAGTCTGCGTACACACACCCTCCCCAGACCCTACTGTTGTGGGATTCACCTGGTTGTTGTTATTATTGTTCTATTTTTAAGTGCGTAAGTTACGTAATATATTGTCTAAGTGCCCATTATACGTGTAATCTTCTATTTGTGTTCATTCTCTTTTTAATTTTGTTTCGGGTTCTTGGCGGTGTTTCTTGGATTACCTTTGTTGGAGTAGTTGATTATCTTTTTGAGCCTGCTTTCCTCCATTTTATCAAAAAACCAAAAAATAAGAAAAATAAAAAATCAAAAAAATATTTACTTTTTATTCAACCCCCTTTTGTGTTCTAAGTTATATTATAAGGGTTTGTCTATAAGTTATAAATATAAGTTTTTATATTTTATTTACTTTTATATACTTTAGTATTTGTTATGAGTTTATAAGTTATATTATAAGTTCTTTGTTTATATAAGTTTTATTTATAAGTTTTTATATTTATTTAGTTATAAGTTTTATTATAAGTTTTATAAGTCTTATCATATGTGTAGTAGTTTTTTTTTAAAACTTATGTGTAGTAGTTAGTATACTTTAATTTGTTTTATTTTTGTGACAATGTGTTTGCATGCTAAATTGGTTTTTGAAAAGTACAAACTTTCCCCGTGGGATCGACCCTTACTTGCCCTAGCTATAGTTTTTATTTGATTATATCTTGGGGGTTAGTTAAGGATATTTTATAAATTTTTAATTTGTTTTGGACCGCATGACATGTCCTCAACAAGCAGCAAGCCGCGACCATCTAGGCACCCTAAGTGTAATCTTTGCGGGAGGAACCATCCAGGAGAATGCTGGTTCACACAGGGGTTGTGCGTGGGATGCGGTAAGGCGGGACATTTCAAGAGGGATTGTCCTACAAATCCAGAACCCGCGTTTTCTACCGCCGAGATGCAGACACAGCCGACTGCGGCCCGGCCTACACAGAGCCAGCATACTACCGCAGGATCGAACCCGCGAAAGAGCCAAAGTCAAAACCAGAGTCATGATCGCCAACACGGAGGAACTCCAGCGCGCACCTATGCCATGCAGGGACGAACCGAAGTAAACAGGGACGTCATTCTTGGTATGTTCTCATTATTTGATACCCACATGCTAGCACTTATTGATCCGGGTTCTACGCTATCTTATATTTGCATTCCTATGCCGGAGAGGTCTGACATCTCGAGAGGCAACTTAGAGTACCCCATGATAGTGTCCAATCCATTAGGGCATAGCATGAGATTACACCACGTGTTCCAGAATTGTCCGTTGACCGCCCACGCACTACTACAGGATAAACATTATACAGCGGATAAAATCAAGTTTAGACAGCGGATATTGTCCGCTGTATATACCACCGGTGCAATAAGTCAGGACCTTATACAGCGGATATTTATCCGCTGTCTAAAGTACAGGCTTTAGACCGCGGATAAATATCCGCTGTGTAATGTTGTTTTTATATTTTCAGGCAAACCTTAGAGAATTTGTATTTAAAAAATATTATACTATTGTAAACTATCTACTACAAAATTACATGCATAAGCATTTTATTGAGCTATAACATCAATTCAAATTCCAATTTACAAAATTCAATAAATGTACTACGTATCTATTAAAAAAAGTAGTTAGTTACAATCATCTTGTTTGTTAACAAATGTTTTTGGGTAAAAATTATTATTGTTCTTCGTTCATGCTTGCCCCATTTGTTATCTATGCAACTGAGTGCTGGATTTGTTGATTTCCACTGCATTCACATCTTATATCAGCAACCATAATGCTACACCCAAAAACAAAGGAACTGAAAAGGTAAATGGAAAAGAAAATTGACCATTGAAGAAGTGAGGGTAGTGAAATAAAGTATCCACTACTAGAGAGCGAGACATACCTGCAGCATCAACACCCATACGTGCGGATTGACACGCAAACCTGCACCCACACAACTAAAGGGCAATGTTTGCATTCTTTGCCAAGAAAAAGAAAAAAGGGAAAGAACTTATTAGTTTCCAAAGGAGAAACATATAACTCACTTAGAAAAATAAACATAACCGTGAGCAGTCTCATTTTTTAGCTTTAGGCATTTCCATATAGATCATTTGGCTGACAGGTGTAGGCACATGCTTTAGATTATAAAAGAAAGTATAAAAAAAGAGTTGTTGACAAGAGAAGAGATTATAAGTAAAACATATGATTTTTTAAACGAAAAGAGAAAGCAACAATAATATCTAAATCCCACAACTAACCTAAAGAAAACAAATCCGGGAATATTCAAACCCAAATAATTTAAGACTAAAAAACTAGCCTGCAAATCTTGTTGATTACATAATAGTACTTCTTATAGGATAACACCTATTGAAAAAACAGCAATGAAAGCCTTCAATATCATTTTTTTTCTTGAATGAATATTGCGAAGTAGGCTAATCCATATTTTGCTGAGGCAATAGCTGCCAACTATCATTTTCAAGAGCCAAAGATGATTCTTAAACTAGTATAATTTCTAATTACTAATTGATGTTGAAAGAAAAAATTTCCGAGTTGGTCTCAACCTGTAGAAATATTCATATCATAATTGAAATGGAAAGAGTTTATAAACTGATTTGAATAAGATATGTTTAAGATCCAACAACATGGTAGTCAATAAATCCAAAATATCACAGAGTAATGTTTGTCAAGTTCTTACTATGAGAGTAGAATTGAATATATGCAGATTCTCTCTATGCTCTAAGTGATAGCTGTTCCTGCATCATCTACAACACATTAAAAGATCGTAAGACAAAGTAATAAAAGAAAGTATCAATGAACTAATGTTATACCTCCAATCATTTCAGAAAATTAAAACTATCTTGAAAATTAAATTAAATTTCTCTCTAACGAAAAAGATGAATCCAATCTTAAACTCAATTTTTTAGTATATTTTTTTTAACTCATACTCTATGCATTATAGCCAAACAGTCCAAAACTAAACATATAAAGATCTACACCAGCAAGTAAAAAAAATGTGCAATTCCACATTCAGTATTCCCATATTGAGAACTCTCATGAGCAATATTCTCATCTGAGTTTAGTAATAAATTGTATAGAATAAAATATGAGAAATAAGGAAAGGTATACCTTTCAGCAGGTGCCATGTCTAACATTACAAACATGGTAGTTTGGAGAGCAATAACAGTTGTGAACCTCACAGAACAGAGCATTGCTGAGAGGGCAGCAGCCCCAAGCGAGTAGTGGTTTCTAAATGGGAAGACACAGCAGCAGGTGGTGCTTGACGAACAGGCATTGTATTGGTCACCAGCATTGGGAGCTGATAGAGATGGAGATGTAATAATTGATCCTCAGAGCAGACTAACACTATAATAAGATGTTCCAACAAAAACAAGACCACTACTAAAATCTCAATCAAATTACACTGTTATCATCCCTCCATAGAGATGCACTGTTTGAAAGGAAAATTAAGCAAGAGATAATACTATATTAAAGCTCTAATTTGATCATTTGAAACCAAAACTATTACTGGAGTACAAAACATCAGATACAGTATAGAATAAGCACAAGGGGCTGAAACATTGCAAAAGCAAATAGTAGAAGAAGCACACCTAGATTCGAGTTAAACCAAAACATTCATGAATGGCTAATTTGTATAGTAAAGCACAAGGAAACAAAATAAAGAGGGCTAACCTTAAATTTATGACCGTTCAATAGCGATGGTTTGAGAGAGATGCTCACTGACAGTATTCGTTGGTGAGGTCATCTGGAGATGGCGTTCATTGGCGAGTTGAGGGGGGAGGCAATTGATTAGGGTTGGAGCTTGCGTTCATTGGCGAGAAGAGATGGCGTCGATTACTACTGAACTCTAGAGATGGGGGTATCGATTGCCAGAGATGGCGTTAGAAGGTATAGATGGGGGAGTCGACTGCCATAGATGGCGAGGAGAGATGGCGTCTAAAGGTAGGGATAGGGGTGTCTATTGCTAGAGATGGAGTCGATTAGGGTGTCAACGCAGATTTGATCTCATTGAGAAGAAGAAGAGTTGATAGTTTTGAGTGAAAAAGGCAGCGGGTATTTTTTATCCGATGTAACTGGTGCATTACTAAAATTTTTAGTGCGCAGCTCTAAAATTTTTGATGCCTGCGTTTTACCCTAGGGAATAGACACCGATTCTAATTTATCCGTTGTGTAAAGTGCGCTGTTAAATAATCATTTTGTAGTAGTGACGGACAGGCACTCTCTGCGAACTTAATAGAGCTACCATACAAGGAATTTGATATTATCCTTGGCATGGATTGGCTGACAGAGCACCAAGCAATAATCGACTGCGAACTACGCACCGTACGGCTGAAGGCCGACGACGGTGGGGTCATCAAAGTAAAGGGGGAATTGTTCCCTAAACCCCCTGAGTTCGTATCCCTTATGCAAGCTAAACGTCTCATCCGGAAGAGATGCGAGGCCTTTCTTTGCAATGTACGTGATGTGCGCAAAACAACCCCCGAACTAAAGGACATCCCCGCAGTGAGTGAGTTCCCAGAGGTGTTCCCCGATGATCTCCCTGGCCTACCACCGCCAAGGGAGGTAGAATTCTCCGTCGATCTGATTCTAGGGACCGAACCCATATCCGCCACACCATATCATATGGCACCAGCAGAAATGAAGGAACTGAAGGCCCAACTCCAGGAACTCCTTGAGAAGGGATTTATCAGACCAAGTGCGTCCCCGTGGGGAGCACCAGTGCTATTTGTTCGAAAGAAGGATGGCTCTATGAGGCTTTGTATCGATTATCAAAAGTTGAACAAAGTAACCATCAAGAATCGCTATCCGTTACCATGCATCGACGACTTGTTTGATCAGCTCAGAGGAGCCACAGTATTTTCCAAGATCGATCTTCGATCTGGATACCACTAGATTCCAGTCAAGAAGGAGGACATCTCTAAGACCGCCTTCCGTACACGCTACGGGCATTATGAATTTACGGTGATGCCATTTGGGTTGACTAATGCCCCAGCAATATTTATGGATCTTATGAACAACATTTTCCGCCCTTATTTGGATCAGTTCGTGGTGGTATTCATCGATGATATCCTAGTGTATTCTAGGACACCTGAGGAACATGCTAAGCACCTGCAGGTCGTGTTGAGTGTTCTCAGGGAACACAAACTCTACGCCAAATTGTCATAGTGTAGGTTTTGGCTCGACAAAGTCACATTCCTAGGACATGTGATTTTGAAGGAAGGTATCAAGGTGGACCCTGACAAGATCTCAGCTATCACAGAGTGGAAGACTCCCTGGAACTCACGCGAGGTGAGAAGCTTCCTTGATTTAGCGGGATATTACCGGCGCTTCGTGGAAGGTTTCTCCTCCATTGCAACCCCATTGAACAAACTCCTGAAAAAGGACGTCAAAATCATTTGGACAGAGGCCTGCCAAAAGAGTTTTGACCAACATAAGAGATGCTTGACTGAGGCACCCGTATTGCTGCAGCCCACACCAGGCGTGGATTACACTGTGTTCAGCGACGCGTCCCATAATGGGTTGGGATGTGTGCTTATGCAGGAAGGTAAGGTCGTAGCCTACGCCTCACGACAGTTGAAACCACATGAATGCAATTACCCCACCCATGATCTCGAGCTAGCGACAGTGGTATTTGCATTAAAGATATGGCGACACTACCTGTTTGGAGAAACTACATACATACATACAGATCATAAAAGCTTGAAGTATCTGCTCACTCAGAAGGAGCTGAACCTGAGACAGAGGAGATGGTTAGAACTGATTAAGGACTACGACTGCTACATTGATTACCATCCGAGGAAGGCCAACGTGGTGGCCGACGCTTTGAGTCGGAAGACTATGGCTGAACTGCGGCTACAGCCAACCTTGAGGAGTGAGATTTGCGCGACCCAACAAGGGGACGAATATTGTGCAAAGACAAGGGAGCTTGTCTCTAAGGGGGAGAGACAGGAATTCACCATCGACAACGACGGAGTCTTGTTCTACCGGGATTGTCTGGTGGTACCTGGTGGTGAGGTGAGGGAGCGCCTATTGCGTGAAGCTCACGACACTACGTACACCATGCACCCGGGCAGTAAGAAGATGTATCAGGACCTCAAGAGGACATACTGGTGGCCGACCATGAAGAGGGAAATATCAGAGTTCACTTCTAGATGCTTGACATGTCAACAAGTCAAAGCTGAGCATCAGGTTCCGAGTGGATTGCTACATCCGCCGGTCATTCCCGAGTGGAAGTGGGAGCGAATCACTATGGATTTCGTGGTTGGACTCCCACTGTCTAATAGGAAGAACGATGCAGTTTGGGTCATCGTAGATCGGCTGACGAAGTCAGCGCACTTCCTGCCGATTAGGAGGGACTTCTTGATATATATCCGGGAGCATGCCCGAAGACTCTCCGTAGCCTGCCAAGGGAAAGACGGATCAGGGGAATAAAGCCCAAGTGTGGTGACATTAATTGGGTTGGAACTTCTCCATTTTCCTGTCTTAGAACCCAACCCAATACCATGGTTGTCCTACACCCACCCTAGGCTGAGCCCACACTTCCCATACCTTCCCTAAACATCCAAAATATTTCCTTTTCAAAATAAAGTTTTTCCTACTCTTATTTTAGCCATGGTCGAAAATAAGAGTGTGTAAACCAAAACCTTTTGTTTGTTGTTATTTTCCTTCTTTTAAGCCTTTTAATAAACCAGTAAAACCCTCTCTTCCTTCCTTTCATTCCCTGCCCAAATAAACCTCACAATCCCAACACAACACCCACAAAGAGCCAAAACCATGACCCACCTCCAGCCCCTACTTCCTGCCCATGTTTCCCTCACAATAATAACCCAAAACCATAACTCCAAAATACCCATAAATAATACCCAGCCCTGTCCCCTTTTAATGACCAAAAACAACCCTCCATTCTTACCCAAATAATACCCACAAAACCCAGGAAAACAACCACTACAAACCTAAAACCCAAAACCCCACAACCCCCAGCCCCATCCCTGATATTATTCCACTAAGGAGACATGAATGAATGGCCAATACCCCATGCCTTGGAAGAGATTGTTGCAAGGAAGCTTCCCTAAGTTTACATTCAATGTATTGTGAATTATCTCCCCCTTCCCCTGCCTATATAACTCAGGCCTTATGGCCATTGTAACACAACCTTTTGAATATTAAAACATTTTACTCTTTGAATATTATTAAAATAGTGGGATGCTATTTTAGCTAAATTCCTAATTCTATATCTTAAGAGTGGTTATCTTAAGTGTGAGTTTTAGGTTCTAGATATTTGATTAAGTGTGTCATATCTTAATTAAATTCTAGATTCAAAACCCCAAGTTAGGATTAGAGTGTGTAATATCTCTTAAACACCAACTTGGTTTATCCATCCCTGATTTTCTCCCATTTCATATCTCCCCATTTCTCTTCTTAACCTTACTCTTTTCTTCTATTAAAATACCAAAAAACTCCATCATCCCCATATATTTCAAACCCATTCCCCACAAAAACGCCCTTCTTCCTGTCCAGAATCACTGCCAAATAATCGATTATCATTCCCCACAATCGATCATCAGTTCCATTGGAAACACCCGCAGGTAGTAATAATCGATTACCCCTTTAAGATAATCGACTATCACTCATTCCCAGAAAATCTGCAGCCTTCCATAGTCGATTGTCACTTCTTGTAAATCGATTGTTTACCTCTCCTGAACTTCTGAAGTTCCTCCTGAGAAACTGATACACTTGACAATCGATTATCCTACTTGGACAATCGATTATCCACCCTTCCGGCAAAACAAGGAGCTTGTTCCTTAAATCCGAGCTTAATACCGACAAACCCGGAGCTTAGATATAACATTTGGTATTAGAGCTTCTTGTTCCTACATCCCAAAGGACCAAGAACACACTTCCACTCTTTCTCCTTTCCTTCATCCTCATTTCAGCCAAAACATTCTTCACCCCCCCATTCCTTTCATCTTAGCTACTGACCTACCATCATTCTCCTTCGTTTGGGCCAATTACATCTTCTTCTTCTTCTCTTTCTTCATTAACCCAGGACCAAGAATACACTTCCACTCTATCTCCACGTTCAGTTTTTTACTTGTTTTTAATTAAGAATATTCAGGCTGCATCTATGAATGCCTGAATGTATCAACGTTCCTATATTACTCTGGTGTTTAAAACTTATGGAGTGATAAAATTTCTTTGCGGACAGTTGGACACTATTTGAAGTGGGTTAGTACTATGTCTGGTTGCTGTCAACTGCGGGTGTCGAATGTCAATGGTTGGGTAAAAAAGTTCTTTTTCCATATATATATATATATGTATATATATATATATGATAAATAAATAAATATATATATATATATATATATATATATATATATATATATATATATATCAGGAAAATCAAAAACCAGAGTGGGAACTGGTCAAGCAACCAGGTGGAAATTCAGGATATCTTTCACAAGCACTTTCACACCCTATTTCAACATGAACAAACCCCTCTCAATAATTCCTTCACCATCAACATCCCTTCCCTCATAACCCCAGAGGATAACCTCCTTCTTACCCAACTCCCCCTAGAAGATGAAGTGAAAACAGCAGTCTGGGCTCTGAAAGCTGACAGTGCAGCAGGGCCAGATGGCTACAATGGAAACTTTTTCAAAAAGCACTGGAATTGGATAAAGGAGGATGTCACTAAAGCAACACAAGAATTCTTCCTTGGAATCAAGATGCCAAAACAGATGGCACTATCCACTATTATTCTCATCCCCAAGAAAGAGAACCCATCCTACTGTGAAGACTACAGACCCATATGTCTTTCCAATTTTGCTGCAAAAATCATTCTCAAAATTCTTGCAACAAGATTGGGTAACCTTCTTCCTAAGGTTATCTCTAAGGAGCAGGGGGGTTTTGTCAAAGGGAGGTCCATAAATGAACAAGTACTTCTAGCCCATGAGATGCTGCATGGTATTAACCATAACACAAGAGGGGGAAACCTGGTCCTAAAACTAGACATGTCTAAGGCCTTTGACAGAGTTTCCTGGGAATACCTATTG
>OOIL02003548.1:124574-148245 GCA_900332095.2 Cuscuta campestris
GCTAATAAAGCAAAGCTCACCACACTACACTACAAAACTCACCAATGGACAATGCAAAGCTCACCTGGAAATAAAGCAAAGCTCACCACTTTGAACTCCAAAACCCACCTTTTTTTAAATTTTAAAAATTAAAAAATTAATTAAAAATAAAATAACAACACCGGTCAACCACCGGTCTAGGGCGGCGGAGCAGCAGTGGCGGCCGGAGCCTGGCGGCGGCGGCTGTGACCGGATTCCGGCGACGGCGACCGGAGGCGGCGGCGACGGCGACCGCGGCGGCGGCCGGCGACCGGTGGCAGGCGGCAGTCAATGCTGAGTCAAAGTCCAGTCAGCACCCTTTCCTTTGATTTTTTTTTTTGGAAAAAAATTCAAAGTGTTGAAAAAATATGGTGAGCTTTGCCTTACACTTTGGTGAGCTTTGTAGTTGTCTTTGGTGAGCTTTGTGTCATCTGACCGAAGCATGTCATCTCACTGGAGTCAATCCCATATATATATATATATATATATATATATATATATATATATATATATATGCTGAGTTTCTAGAGAGGAGGAGCGGCGATAATGTATTTCCTTATTACCGGCGACTGGATCGTCGATTTACGCAGCCTAATCTTAGAATTCTACACCCACAAAGCTCGAAGAGATCTATTGTTCACCGACAGACTTATCTCAAGAATAGAGAAGCTAGTTTCGCAGACCGAGCTAGAAGATGGCCATTCCGCGATGCTGAATCTAAGGATAAGAAAGAGTCATACGTTTTCAGTGGTTCTAGATTAGTTTTCAACAGCCCTGAAGCTCCATCATCAGATTTTAAAACCAGCCGAAACCTTAGATTCAAATTCAAAACCCAATCGAAGGTATTTGAGCTTTTTCACTCATTCTACAATAACAATTTCTGCATCTCGGATTATGGAAGTAGAAGGTTTCATTTATGGTTCGATTTGGACACCATCAAATGGATCTTGGATTCAATGTCCCTCCTTTCCAAACGGAAATGGTGGGAAACTTCACTGACTGAGGATAATAGAAGAATAGAGCTCAGCCTGGGTTCAAATTACAAAGGATACTACATCAAGATCTTAGAGAGAAGGAGAGAGGGTAAGAGGTTTTTAATCATTTCCTTTGACTCGAACAAGGATGGACCGAAACTTTTCATCAGGGCACTCTCCTCCTTTATCCACAGCTTGTTCAGTATCAAAGCCAACAGTGGATAGCAAGGTTCAAATATCCTCAAATTCTCATACAGAACTCAAAGAACCCCAGGCTCTTTTCCAGACTGCTCTCTTGGCAAATGGCACACCAACACTGCCCGTTGCAGATTCAAAGGAGAACGAGGACCTAGATTTTCATGCCCCTTTGATAGAGGGGAGAGATGCAGAGGGACAATTGGTGTTAAATAAGGGAGAAACAAAAAATTCCTCTAACGATTTGTTTCCACCACTATCAAAAAGTTTATTATCTCCTTTTGCATCCTCATTTGTACCTCTTTCATATAACAAGTTTGCTGTTCTACACAAGGATATGGACCGGGAGTCATTACGCTTGGAGGATGAAGATCCTTTTTCAAAGCTGAATGACCAGAGCTTGGTTTTATACCTTAATGCAGTGGAAGATCACACAAAGGAAAGGGAAGGGCCCATTCTCTACACACATTCAGAGGGAGAGGACTTAGTTTTCATTGACTCTATGCTTAAGCCTCTTCATATTGACCTCTCAAGATGCCCCAAGCACCCTTTATATCTTCGCAAGGAACTCAAGGGCAGAAAGACTTATTCCCCTTCACAAATTGTGACACGAAGCAAGGCCAAATTACTAGCACAAGGTAGAAGGATCACACCAATAGGATGGGAAGAGGAGCAAGACCTAGCTGATCCCCTGTCGCATGAGGATGAGGTAATAAGTTTTTTCAAGCTCTGCTCTCCAAACAAAAAAGAAGATCATATCCCTCGTAAAAAGCCTATGACCAAAAGTCAGAAAAAGAAGTTGAAAAAGAAAAAGAAACATAGAGAGGTATCTGATATGGGTTATGATGATGAGGATTTCTTTGATATATAATATTTTTGCTGATTTGTAGCTGCTGTTCTGGTGGTTTTTTTGTATAGTTTGCTCCAGTTAGATTGGTTAGTTTTTTTAGATGTTTTCATGAACTCAAATCAGCTCTCACCGTGAATTTCTACTAAGAGTTGTGGTGTCTTATTCTCCACTTTACATTCTAAAATCAGACCTCAGACTTGAGCTTTACAAGCAAGCCCCTACTTCCCTTTTGGAGCAAACTCAGATGCAATTTAGCAGCATTTTAGGTGTCCTTTCACCAAGAAAGCATGGGATTGAAGATTGAGGAATGGTTTGGGTATGATAGTTGGGACTGCAAGCTGCGCATTTGGAACAGGGCAGGTAAATTACTTCAAAAGCGTAATGGCAAAAACGGTGCAGGGGGACCTCACACAACTCTAGGTCTTCTCTATAGATTTTTGCAAGCTAAATGTTAGGAAACAGGGGGAAGAGTGTTCGGGCAAGGAACTGCATAAATTTTAGTTTGTTCTCCTACCTCATGAGGGTTGGGACAAACAAGATACTCTAAATGAAGCACTGCATTGGGTTTGGGTTCAGGGTGTGTTTTGTATTATGCTGTGGCTTTGGGTAATTTGGAGCCTCTTTGTGAGAAGGCAGGAAGTCTTGGGTGAGTGGGTGGCAGATTTTATTTGTATGTTGCCTCTTGGAAATGGAAAGATACAGATTAGGAAACTTTAAGAGAAACAAGACATTTTTGCTGGGCCACGAGGAAGAAGTTTGAGTCAGTAGCCAGCTACCCTTATTTGTTGTACTGAATTTGGTCTTTTGTTTTAGCCCCTTTATCTTTTGTTTTGGCCTTTTGTTGGGGTCGGCCACCCCCTCCATTTGTACTTTTTTTCCTTGAATAAAAATCTTTTCCTTAATATACATACATACATACATACATACATACATATATATATATATATATATATATATATATATATATATATATATAGGGGCTGGTTCCTGTGAGAATGCACCTTGTGGAGAGAAATGAGAATGAAATCTAACCGTTGAATCTGATGCATCGTGCGCCTCAGATTGCATCCTGCGCTCAGATTTTGAGATAGTGCATTTTCAAAGGATTATGATGCATTTCGACGTGATGCATTCAAACCATTTTGTTGCACCTAATTTTGATGCAATCCTGACCCTTAGATCGCACAATCTAAAGCACCAGATTCATTCTCATTTCTCTCCTAAGATCGCATTCTCACCAGAACCAAAATCTATATATATATATATATATATATATATATATATATATATATATATATATAGGTTTTGGTTCAAATAAGAATAAGATCTAATGAAAGAAATGAGAATGAATTTGGATCATTAGATCTAATAATGCATGTGCTGACTTGCGCTAACTCCTCTAGGGCATTTTGGGTTTTACACATCTCAATCTTATCTCATTATATTCTCTCCCCCATCTATTCTCGTAAGATCTGCTCCTTCGACACGACCATCTTCCTCGTAGTCACGTAAAGATTTCATTCTTCTATAGGGGATTCATTATCCGATCAAAGGCTCTCCATCTTCGGCTAGGGTTTGTTCATAACATTGATAAGAGATTCCATTTTCGATTCGAGTAAGTCTCCTTGTTTGTCAACTTTCATTTAAAAAAACTCTCTTTTAGATTAATCTGCACACAATATCAAATTTGGTGAGTTGCAAGTATCAATTTCTCAATTAATAATTGCGGTAATTGTGAATTTCTTTTAGTCAAGTGAAAACAAGAGTTCTTTTTCGCGATGGGAGGGGTTGAATAGACAATTTCAATATTTGTTTCAATTCAAGTACTATGTCTTGTTTTTCTCTTTTTTTCTGGCATATATATGTCAATTTTTAATACCATTTTGGGCAGTGGTATCCAATATGGATGAAGATTGGTTTGATGATTTTATAATGCAGTTATATAGTCAATAAAGTTATTAGGATTTCTTATTTGACTACTTCAAGTTAACTTTGTGTGATGCATTTCTCGCTAGAACCAAGTTCTATTTTTCTCTGCTAACTATTTCTGATCTTACTTGCATTAAAGGTATTCACAGTACATTTAAAAACAATTAGGTATGCATTGATAAATGTTATTCTATTTTACAGTAACTTACCAAATTTAGTTTTTGGATTGCCATTGATAACAAGGTGGTTTGAGATATTAAATTAGCATTAAGGGTGTAGTATTTGGGTTTTTGCTTGTGCACTCTATTCTTCTTGATACACATGTTATTCATTTGATATTTATTTTTGCATGCACTCCTATCCATGAGCTTGATTATGCACTTCACAACTTTCACAATGCACTTTTATATGTCCATCACCTTTCCCACTCCTCTGACTTTTTTTCCTATTTCAAACTTTCTCCACAAATATAAAATTCTTAATGCATTATAAAAAATCTTTAATGCATTATATATAGTTTACAGTACATATTCTGTGGAATTCACTCTGATTTCTAAATCATAATAAGTATTTTACTGAGTTATAAGAACACTGCAGTGCATATTCTATAAACTGAATTATTTGGCTCTCAAACTGAGTTTGCATTCAAGTATTCTATATCTGTGTCGTTTTTATGTTGCTCAGTCTTTTTGGTTTTGACTTAGAGTACTGATTTCTACTATAGGTTCACAAGTGCTTATCTAAGGAAAATGAGCTTTGGGAAGCTTTGTTTTAACAAATGTTTGATAGCACCTAGAGTCTATACACTAATTTTAGACTAGTTTAGAAGATTGATTATGAACAACGAACACACCATACACCCAATGAGAAGGAAAAGGAATCAGTCACGCCTATGATTTTATGGTTAGGGTGGGAGTGGAAGATGGATTTGATTTTTTCCCAGATTGTAACACATCTTAATGCTGATATTCAAATAGCCTAAATGTGTCTACTGTTTTGTGATACTGAATGTTTCACAATGCTTTAAATAAAATTTAACTTTGTTGTTTGTTCTCCATTTTTTTTGTTTTCTTGCATCTATGAGATTCATTTTGGAATCCGCAGACAAGATGCCTAATATTATTTCATTTTTTATTTCACACAATACTACATTCTAAACTAGATGATAGTGCATCATGTAGCTTTAGATACTACAATCGCATTGGTCTTGTGAGTTGACATATTTTTTGTGTTCATTGGAGGTTAATATACTACGGAGTATATTGCTGTTTTTTTCTTAGTTTTTACTTTTGTCTCTTATGTTGTTAAAAATGTTAGCCTTGATAGTGCTGATAGCCAATTTGGTGTTCATTGGGGGTATATATTGCTACTTTTATTTTTTCTTCTAATTTTAATTTTCGTTTTCTTTCTCCTTTTATTGTGCATTATCTTGGTTAAGGTAATGCATTTACATGAGATTCCAATGCATTCTAAGAATTAAGGTAAATGATAACTCATTCTACTACTATGCATTATAAAGAACTTCAAATAAATTTGTAAAGTATTTAGTGCATTACAAAGTATTTACAGTGCATATTCTATATACTCGAATGAGTGGGTTTTCATTCCATTACTGGTGTTTCCTCCAGAACAGGAGTTTCAATCCATTCCATTGGTGTTCATACATCATATTATTGAGAGATACATTCATGGGTTCAGGTATGACTTGTTTCTCATCTACTATCTCCATTGTAAAGTTAATTTTATATTTTCTGCTCTCTTGCATGCTGGCGATCTTGGAAAGATCTATAGCATGTAAAACAACAGTGTTTGTTTTGTATTTGGAGTGATGCTTTTTAGGATGTTTGAAATGCACCGTGGGTTGTTATTTTTTTAATTTGACATCAAAACCTTGCTATTGATTTTTGTAAATTTTTTATGTAATACGGAGTAGTTCGTTATGGCAAATTTGTGGTTAAGCGTAGTGTTAATTTTTTGGCATTTTTGTTTTATTCATTGTTGTTTCACTTCCTTTCCATGCCCCGCCTCTTCTTTTTTATGGTAAATTTATGGTTAAACATAGTGTTCAACTTATGGCAAATACCTGTTTTTTGTAAGTTTGATTTTGATTTTTTTATTTAGTACTCCGTATGTTTCACAAATGCATCACGCGTGTATATTTCAGCTTTCATTAGCTTGATTTCCACATTTTTTGCATTATGCTTAAATGTTTCCTGAGCTATGTCAAACTATAATTTCACGGTTCATGTTCATTGTGGCATGGAGTATACTATTTATTAAATTCTTATGTAGACTTTAGTCTACTTCATATGACATTTTTAATTTGTTTCTCTATCAATGTTGACATGTCTAACTCTTTTGTTTGTGATGCATTTTGTGTTTGTTGATAGTGCACAGAATCACCAATGGAGATGTTTTTTCAGGATCCCAGAATGATCCAATGAATTTGTACCAAAAGTGGGCATGGTTTTCAGTTGTTTAGATGATGACATTCAATTTTACAAGAACTATTCATTTGCAAAACCCCCAGCTTTTTTCTTTTCGGCGTCGAGTTGAGGATTCCCGAAAAGATTTATATATAGTATATGACAGTCAAGTTCCAGAATCCATGTTGTCCATATTTTTAATTTCTTTGCCTTTTCTTTTTGTTTCATTCCTTTATCACCCTATATGATTAGTTATTCTTTTTTTCCTTTTTGTGGGGAAGGTGATGATTACTTAATGTAAATCTACTGATCGATAAAAATCTAAAACAATTTTTTTGTTCAATGTTAATGTTTTGCACAATTTTGCTCGCATGAAGTTGCTCTAATTTTTTAGTTAGGGTGAAATGCACAAAAAAGTTATTAGATCTAGGCATATTTGGGTAAACAATATCCTACCATTAATTTCTCAATGTTAGTGATTCATTTTCACATGAAGTTTTTGAGAAGAAAAGTTAACCATGAATATTCACTTTGTCAAAAAAGTATGACCGTTTGGGAATTAACAAATATTCTAGTGCGGTATAAATATGCATGTCATTCTTTTTTGGAATATGAATCATTTATTTAAATTCAATTATTATCATTCTAAAAGTTAAACTTTAATGGATTAGAAAAATTATTTAATTATAATCAAGAATGTATAAAAATGTTGTCAAAGTGCATTATCAAACACGTGCGAAGCCAATGTTTAGTTCATCTAATCTTTCTAGAGTGCAATTGCTAATTATATGTGTAAAGCATTTTTCTTCATAACAATCGGGATCCAGAATTTAGACTAAAGTAATGAGAACAGGAAGACATAAAAACTCAAAGTTTATTTGACTAGTATCCGTTGGATTGCGAAACAGATGCTTCAAAAAGTAATTCATTGAAATGCTCTACCAGTTTGACTGTATACACCCTATTCAAAATGTAGTGCATAAACACCTATACACAACGCAGATCTTGATTTTGTTCAAGGACCATCCTACACTTACACCAAAAAATATACCCCATTTGTACACCACAGGTTTGCACAAATATTTCGATGGTTTACACTGACACAAGTGTTGGTGCGTTAATAAAAATTCACACGGACACAAATGTTGGTGCATTTAACAAAAATTAGTTTTACACTAACACAAAGTGTTGGTGCAAAACTGCGGGGTACAAATTGGGGTACAACCCTTGGGGTACACAGAGGAAGAAGAAGCTGATTCCCGAAGAAAAAAAACAGACAAAACGACGTCGTTTTGTCTGTTGGGTTTTAAATAATTTCCTTGACCAGCCCACTTTCACACGGCCCAGTAGCCCACCCAATTGCCCAAAAAAGAGAAAATACGGAGTAAGTCATTCAAAAGGAGGCAGAACACAAAAAAAAAACAAAGTGAACAGAAGTACAGAACCGACGAAGCCACGAAGGGAAACGCAGATTGCAGAAGGAATCCCCAATCCGCCACTGGAGTCTGGAAGAAGACCGACCGACTCACCGACGGACAGCTTTTTGAATTCTTCCAATTTTGAGGCTTCTTCATCTAATCTTCGGATCTTCTCTTGTCTAGGTAAAGTTAAATTTTAATTATCTAATTTTGAGATTTGTTTCTTAATTTTTTAAATTTTTGAATATTGCTAAATTATGTTTTGGATTTTGAATATTTATTTTGTTCCATGGTTCTAGTGTGTTTGTTTAAATATTTGATAAATGTTAATGTAATTTCAAGTTTTAGAAATTAAGAAATATGAAATTGTTCTTTCAAGGTTATTGATATTATTTTGTTACTTTATTTTTGAATCAGAATATTTTGAGACGTGAGATTGATAAATTTGTTATTAGACAAAAGAAGAATTTAGAATTTGTAAGTGAGAGAGACAATGAAAAAGAAGCTTCTTCTTCTATAGAGACAATGGATTTTGTTTATTTTTTAAATGAAATTTTGCCCCCCATGAAGTCTTTCCTGGGCACATAGCATAATCCTTTCTTCAATTAAAACATGTCATCATGTAAAATAAAGTTACAAAATACTTGTAATTTCCTCAAATGTTCTAAAGCACGCCACAAAAATGCATCATGAATTAAGAAAGGAGCATTTCAAGTAGCGTATGAGTCTTAAGTAAACGCTAGTATATAGTATATGTTAATTTATTCTAGAATGCATTCCCATACTGTTTACAAAATTCATTTGTATCACACATTTTGATATTATGGTGCACAATTGCTCCAAGACAAAACATTTTGATATTATGCTGCACAATTGCTCCAAAAATTCATGTTAAGAAATTTTTATTCACTCTTCTCCTTGAAATATTTTCAGCCACAAGCGTACATAATTCTATTATAGACAATGCATTTACAGATCGAGACAATGCATAATATGTATACATATACAATTAAGTTATAGATAACGCATTTTAGAAATCTGCAGTACAAATCACTTCCTATCTACATGCTGACACCTCTAAAACATCAATAGAAAATTCTCACGATTAGTTATTTATATAATATAAATCAAAGTGCCCTAAATTCATTAAAAATATGAAACCCTAAATCACAATATCCCTAAATTTTCCATAAAACAACCCTAAATAACACAGACCCACGCATAAATCTTCAACATAATAATAAATTTAATGTTGATCTTGATAATTTACATGAACCGCCTCCCCACCCCCCATTGAAAATCAAAACATAATCATATATTTGAAACTCTATTTGTAAATGTTTCCCATCATATTCATACCAAATTTCGCCTTTTAGAAATCTGCAGTACAAATCACTTCCTATCTACATGCTGACACCTCTAAAACATCAATAGAAAATTCTCACGATTAGTTATTTATATAATATAAATCAAAGTGCCCTAAATTCATTAAAAATATGAAACCCTAAATCACATACATTCCACTGATAGGGTTATAACGGAGTTCCTTGATCATCATCGATAATAATATTTATAGATAACGCAATCGTATTGATCGTTTTGAGGTCTACAAGAGAGGTTTAAAATAATGTTCAAGTTAATGTAGTTTTACTATTGTGATCGAGTCACGTACACCACAGGATATAGTTTTCAAATATTGGTATCATAAAACATATTTTCATTTAATGAAGAATCATGGTTTTATTATTTTGATATAAAGAATGGAATTCAATCCTTTCAAGATTGATCAAGCGGGATGTTTCAAGGGTGTAGTTAACACAGCAAGTTTGAGTAATTCAAGGATATGAGTCACAAGATGTCAAGATAGTGTTTGCGAATTACCGTTACTAATCGTAGGTTTTCTTCCTTCAATGTTTCACTCTTTGGAAGTTACTCAAGAGGTCGTTGTCTTAGGAAATAGTCGTTTTGACTTTTTGTCTCGGATTTGAACGTTTTTCAGGATAGCGAATCTAACTGTTCAAGAGTCTCAATACGTCATATCATCAGCAGACTAGAGTATTAGCGAGTACGTTCTCGTCTACATGTAATTTGATTCCATTTTACTGTACGTATTTTGGCTGGCGATAATTACCTTTCCATCATTGGTCAGGTTTCAGAGACTATATATATCATGATTATGGAAAGAGTATCTCACATTCTCACATTATGGAAGAAATTTCTCGAACACTTCCTTACACCATAAGATTTGTTGGTCTACTTGGCAGTCATTCTCTTGGTAGAAATCCAAAGTTTATGGCTACTGCGGTAGATTTAGGAAGGGAATTGATAAGGCGAAAGATTAAACTTGCCTATGGAGGAGGTAGTGTTGGCCTTTAAGGAGCTGTTGCTTCAACAGTCTTTACCAATGGTGGTCTCGTTAGAGGTTTCATTCCTGGGTACATAGCAACACGACGGGTCTATGGACCTACGTACGGTGTAGAGCACACACTTTCCAGTAATTACTACAAATATTTTGAGATGAATCATGCTGTGGAAGATTTCATCGTTCTTCCCGGAGGAGTTGACACTATGGAAGGTTTGTTCACCTTGATCTCGTGGGCTTCTGAAGGGTTACACAATAGACCCATTGGTCTCTTGAATATTGACGGTTATTTCAATAACCTAATCAAATTTCTAGACGATGCGGTGAGGCAGAACTTCATGGCTTTGAATCAGAGAAAACTTTTCATTTCTTCTTTCTTTGTTGATGAGCTTTTCGACAAACTAGAGTTTGCTAAAGCTTTCCCGGGTCCAGGGGTTAATTACGATGAGTTTGTGAATCCTGGAAGACTAGACTTAGAATTGCATCTGTAACTTTCCTCTTGTAATCCAAGTTGTATCTAGGGCTGTTCATATTTAGGTCCAGACCAAAAAAACCGACCGAACCAGACCGATTGGATTTCGGGTCGGTCTTCGGTCCACCAATTTTACAATTTCGGGTTTCGGTCCGGTCCGGTCCAAACCCGAATATCATTCGGTCTAGACCTAAAAGACCGAAAATATTATTAGCTCCGTATTTCTTCCCCACCCAACTCAAGTCAGATCTTATCTTCTTCCTGCCTTCTTGGACAACATCTTCTACATTGTGTCCGGCGGTCACCCACCAAACTTCTCCTTGGATCACGCCGATCCTATTGCACCCAAACACCACAGCAAAAGCTGCCAGGAAACGGCATATCGGCTATCGCAGCAGCCGCCGTCCATGCCGCTGCCCAATCTGCTCCGGCCACCACACGCAGCGGCGAGCCTCCCCACCACTCCCAAATGCCTCCTGAGGTCCATACGACCCCATCGCCACCAGCATCGTGGGATTTGGATGCCGGAATCGCTGGGAATCAATTGCAACCGGTCATGGCGGTTTCTGGGGGGGTTTTTGCAGATTCCGGCCACCTCCGGCAAATTCGACGTCGCGCACCCACCTAGACATCTTCCTAACATCCTTACGACCCACCCCGACTCTTCAATTGCAGCATTTGGTTCGAAATTGCAAAATCCCCAATTTTCCATACCTAAGGTTTCGCCGGTAGAGAAAGTTTCAGTTCCGGCCCCTGGATTCGGTCTTTACGGTCTGGACCGGTTCGGTCCATAAGATTTCGGGTCGGTCCGGTCCAAAACCGACTACATTTAGGTCCAGTCTTCGGTCTAGGTTTTAGCCTAGTTCGGTTTTCGGTCCGGTCCGGTTTTGGACCGATGAACACCCCTAGTTGTATCTTGTGTTGCAATGATATTATCCATAAATATTCTCCTAGGCTGTATGGCTAGTGGGAGCTACACTTTCTTCATTCTTCAGTCTTTCACTGTTGGTGTCGCTGTTTCTCATCTTGTTTTGTATTGTCACCACGTCGCAATCTTTCACGTCAATAGGGTATACGAACGAGTCAACTATCATAATGATTTGTTTTGTCAGCATCTCTTACTTTATTTATTTGATTAGACTACATCGACGTTTTCGATGATAAGCAATTAGGTCATTAATAGCTTATAACAAGGCATCAGCTCATTCAACAAGGTTGAGCGGTCTATAGCTTCCAACAAGCAAGTTATTTGAATTTGACCAAATAAGTCGTCAGTTCATAGTAAAGGATAGCAATTCTTGATCGTTAGTTTGTTCAAGTTTCTTAACAGGGATTTGTGAGTATCGTGACCGTAAGTCAATCTTAGAGAATACAATGAATTCTCTTAGCTGATCAAATAAGTCATGATACGAGGTAAAGGATAACGAATTATTCAATCGACAGTAGTTGATATAGAGTCTCATTGATTTGCGTATGAACAAAACAGGTATTCAAAGAGAAACACTTGATCAAATGATTCTTTATTAAGGAATCCTTGAGTTTTCAATATCAACGGATGTTTATTCAACATGGAATTACATAGATATTAGATAGTGCAAATCCCGGATCAGTACATGGATAATTTTATAAATTATCGAATAAGGAAATATATTAATGATGACGCTAGAGTTTTCTTCAACGCGGTCTTTCACTGCATACGCACGTGCATGATTTTGTTGGTGGGTTATTTCCTGCTGGTGCAAGTCGGGCTGAGGTAGAATGACTTTGAACAGGGACATCAGCATTGCTTTTCCAAGGTTTTGTAGGACATTCCTTTCGGAAATGCCGAGATTTACCACAACCTATACATAATCCTTGTGTCATCCAACATTCTCCTGGATGATGTCTTCTACAAGTGTTACACTTTGGATGTTTCCACACTCTTAATTTGTGGTGAGTTGAAAGGTTTCCTTCTTTTCGAGGGTGGGGCACTACACGTTCCAACCAAAGGCTTCTTTCCCTTAGTATCGGGTTTGATACTTGAATAAGCATTAGAGTGACCTTCAATATCTTGGTGGATGTTTTGATTGTCTGGTTCTTTTCGGACAACAAGAGTGAAATTCGATATTTCAATATGAACCGTTGTGTGTCCATTGTTTTGCACTTGGTTATCTTGTCCGCGTGCAGTTTCTTGACTCATTCTACAAATAGTAGGAATTTGTTTATTAGGATTCCTAATTTGCGTAGGTGCGTTGATAACAAATATCACGAGGGTATATAATAGTTGCGATGATTGAAAACAATCAAGAGAGATGGGAAGAAACGATAGGGTTTATTAATTCTAAACTTTTTCGTTTGCGTCAACGATTGGTTCGCGTTGAGTCCACATGAGGATCTTTAACACCGGCTTCACAAATGTTTTTCAACATATATCAACGGGAATCGTTCTTCAGGTTCATTTCACTTCCGTGCGATTCTTCCGGTACAGATCAACTTCGTCATTCACGATACGATGTGTACGTTGATAACGTATCAAAAAGGTTATACACATTTCATTTATTCTTTCATCTCTTCACCGAGTATGAAAGTTCAATTAGAGTCTACGCTCGTTACAATTTTGGTACTAATGAGAATTCTAATAGAGTCATTATTTACCAATTAAATTTTCATAACTTTCCTGGAGCAGAGGGACGCGAGAGTCGTGGATGTGATTGACAAATTTTTTTTAATTCAAATTTTGATCCGAAGATCGGTTTTAAAACCATTTGCTCTGATACCAATTTGTAACACCCTAATCCGTCCAGGTCTGCAGCCCCTTTCGGACTAAAGTATTAACTTGGTAATCGTAAAAATTAAAACTTTTCAAACACTTTTATTTATCATAATAATATTTTTCATATCATAAACAGTACAGAGTTTTCAATATTGCGGAAGCTTAACAAATCATAACCACAAAAATAATTTATTTATATTCTTTAATTCAAAACCATCACATCCATTCCGACTATCTCGCCTCCGTCTGCCTCCAGGATCACGTCACATCATTCTATTGACCTGCGTGTAGCAAATAAAACACACTACACGCTCAGCGGTAAAGCTGAGTAAACATATCTAATGCGTCGAACATCCACATAAATTGAATCTCAATTCATAATCAACCATTTGATATTATGCACATAATGTCCAGTTCAGATATTCAATCATCAATAATCAATTCATTATTCAATCATTCAATATGTATATTCATCATATAATATTCGTCATTCGTCATTCAACAATATCCTTAAACTATTCTTAGTCTAAGGCTAATCTATTTGATATTTTCCAACTCTTAAACAAATTCTAGTTTAATATAATTAAACTATATTCAAGTTTAAGGTACTCTTATCTAACCCCTAAGCTAGGCCTAGTTTAAGATATAAATTTTCAAAAGAGGTTTTCAAAATCTTAAACTTACCTTCGATTAAGGAGGTCATCCAAAAACCGAACAGCGGATCCGAAATGCTCACTGTCGGGTTTGGTGGTATCCCCAAACGAGTTCCTCTAGTTTGGTTTGTAGATCCCGTACGTACGTTTTAACCCAGGCCACCGAATATTCATAATTATACCCGCAAGGCCTATTTCTAAGCTATCTTAGAGGTCTTCTAGATAGTCTTAGAAACCAAAGTCAACCTAGGTATATCTTATAGTTCTTCTAGATATCCTTACAATCCAAATTATTTCATAATCATCAACATATTCATTTCAATTCATAATTTAATCCTTGATAATCATTTTAATCAGTGGTTTCATCAAGCCATAATCATCATAATAATCATTCATCATAATCATTAATCAACATAACATTCGATAGCAATTAGCGGCCTAGCTTCGAGTGTTAACACCCGAACTTACCATCATGCGTCACATAACATTTTATTTGTCAAAAACATCTTTTTTATTGTGGTAAATCATTTTTATAATGATCATAGTCAATTGGTATCAAAAATAGGATTTTAGAGCTCAAAAATAGCATTTTCAGACAAATTTTCGGATCAGATTTTCGGGGGATCGATCCAGCCCTCTGGATCGATCCATGATGTGAAAATTAACTCCCAGAGGATCGATCCAAGCCTTAAGATCGATCCATACAGTGTGTTTCAGGTACTGTTCAATCGTCTTCAGCCTTCAGTCCATTTTTCGGAATTACCACTTTTAGTTACCAAACTTCAACGAAACTATATAGAGATGTTCCCTAAGGTTCATAGATCATTTTGGCATTATTAATTCATAGTTTTAACATCAATTTCATGGATTATGATTCTTGGTTCTTCAAGCATGTCAAACACAAAGCTCAATCAAACGACCGTTTATGAATGTAGAAACGATCTATACAAACATTCTAGTCACTAGATATATCAACGGGCTTACCTTGAAGCGTAAGGGGGGTTTTGACGATTTTCTGGCGAAACTTCCGGCGACTCTATCTCACTGCTCCGGCTACCTCACACAAAGATGATAGCACCACTGCGTTCTTCACACTCAAAGCTAACTCTCAGAAGTAATTTGGGAAGAAATGGTGAAGAATTGGGTAGGAAGAGGTGGTCCTTATATAGCCTTAGTGAAGAGGAAGCAGACACGATGATGACCTCCTTTCGACTGTTTCGGCGGCTGAGTGGAGTGGGCTGCTATCTTCTCCGATTCTAAACGTAAGTCCCTGATTGGGACTAAATTGGTCCCAGTCGGGGAACACTTTTTGGTCCAACTTTCTCCGAATTAAAATTCGATTGAACCGTTGCGATCGTACAATTAAACTCTATCCAATGATATAATTTTTATATTTATTCGTTATACTTTTTCCGACATCATATTTTTGGGTTGTTGACTTTGACAGAGTCAAAATTGGTTTATTTGACTTTTATTCAAAAAGGTTCTCACATTTAATTCATATTATTTATTTCCATGATTTATTTCAATAAATCATTTCAAAGTTCACATTACAAACAATTTCTTCATTTATTCTTAATTTGGGTCTGTACTCAGGTTCCCAATCAAGATCACACAATAAGTCAACAGGTTGGATTTATCTCTATGAGATTTAACCCAATTATGATTATTGGACATCAATATATATTTTATTTCGGCCCAAAGCCCAACAATAATTTATTTTAATCAAAACAAATTTTGTTTAATTGAATATTTAATTCAATAAATTTTAGGGTATATTTTGGGGCGTTACACAATTTCATTTTTTATTCGAATAATTAATACTATCAATATTCAATTTGATACTAAATTTCAAATATTCGATTCGTATTCGTATTCTATTATAAAATAAAAATTTTAAAATTTTTAAAGCTTTATAGCTTCAAATATTATTACACCACAAATTAATCATATACTCCATTTGTTCATGAAAACAATTTTAATTTTAACTAATGAGAGAAATAAAGAGTGTATATTTGTTGTTATTTTTCTAATTTTACCTTTGACATGATGATTAAAAATAAGATGTGATAGGTAAGTTTTTTTAAAAGAATGTGATAGGTAGGTTATTGGTTAAAAGGTATGATTTAATAGGTAGATGGATATTAGTAGACCTGGCAAAACGGTCGGTCAGGTCGGGTTCGGGTTCAGTATGATCGGGTTTGGGTAATTTCGGGTTCGGGTCACTTCGGGTTCGGGTCTAAGGATGCTTGTTCATGACCCAAAGCTATCGGGTTCGGGTTGACCCAACGGGTTAAGAGACGTATTTAAAAATTTAAAATTTTTCCATTTAGATATGAAGTGATCAATGTATTCTTTAAAATAGAGAAGAAAATCATTCAAAACAACAACAAGAAATTAAACATAGCAAAAAATTCTAAACATCATCATCTCTCAAATGAACCATCCAAGCACAAGAATCAAAATGCAAAATAATTTAGAGTTCAAAAAAAATGATTAAAAGTTTCTTCTCAAATGAAGTCATCCCCGTCTCAATTTGATGCTTATCACGACTCGAACGCCTGAAATCCAACTCAATGCCTTCTTCAAGTTTGTCATGATCATCTACATATTTATACAACAACACATATATGAAGATTTAATTTGTAAGTGTAAAATAAATTGAGGCTTATATATATTAAATTACCTTCATCAACATCATATCCAAATATCCAACTACGGGTGGTAATCAAAGCTTCAGCATTCTCAGGCTTAAGTGATGCTCTCCACTTTGTTAAAATTCTACCACCTAAGCTAAAAGCAGATTCTGATGAAAAACTGTGGTGATTGGTATGCTTAATATATCTTTTGCCATTTTTGCAACATCAGGAAATCTTTTAGCATTGTCTTTCCACCATTCAAGAACATCTAAATTTTCATTAGGATCCACCTTGAGTTCTTCCAAATACACATCCAATTGGGATTTAAACCTAGAAGTTGTCACTCCATCAAATGCTAAAAAAGCCTACATACAAATTTTAATAGAGAAATGGATATCAAAAATTAAAAAATTATGAATATATATAATTTTACCCCTACTAATATCATATTAGTAGGGGTAAAAGTGGGTTTTTAATAGAAAGTGAAAGTATTTTGGTGAAAGAAAAAAATGAAAGAGGAAATATTCTAGTTCACATAGGGAGTATTTTGTACTAAAAATGGAATGTCCAAAAAGACAACAACAACAACCTAGTTAGATCTTACGAGAGTAGGATTTGGGGAGGATGTATGTACACGCAAACATTGCCGAAGTATATTATGCTCCATATTTATTATCAAATACTCTCTATATTATGTTCTTTATCTATTCTGAAGAAGGTATATTATGTATAAATTTTTATAGAGTATTTAAATCCGAATGTATTGGTTTAGATATCAAATCGATTACAAATACTCCCTCCGTCCACAAATAAACTTTACGTTCACTATTCACAGGGTCAAACTTTATTCACTTTGTTAGCTTATTTTCGTCACCCATTTGATAAAATAATATAGTCATGTCACCTCTAGTTTTGTAGATCTTTTGATATAGTTTTTTAATATGTAATTTTTATTTTTCAATTCTATACCATTTTTCATATAAAATGATTTGAAAATAACTTCAGTCAAACATCGTAACGCGTAATGTAAAGTTTATTTGTGGACGGACGGAGTACATTGATATTGTTGGGAAAAATATTATAGATTTTGATGATGATGTATTTAGATTGTAATAAGGACTTTAGGTCTCCCCCAATATTCAATGTAATTTTTCTTTTTAGAAATATTGTCAAAACCGAGTTCTTGAGATTTCCAATAAAGTTGTGATATTTCACTCTGTGGCTTGATGTCAATCTTTGAAGACTTAGTCAAATTCTGTGATATGGAAATTGGATATCTTGATCGGAAATGTCAGAGACAAGTAAGGAATTCTCAAAGCAGTTGATTACTTTGAAGATCCTCTAATCCGGAACACTACATGATAACTGGATGTCTCGCTACAACCCGCTGAAGGCTAAGTCATCCGGATCGGAAGACTAGCGCGGATCTCTTTCTCACCTGGAAGTCTATGAATGACTTTTCCGAATTTGTCAGCAAAGAACCGGATGCCTCAAGGAAGACCGAAATTCTCAGAAGCAGACAAGTGAGAAAAAGACTTAGAAAATTATCTTAGTCTTGAATGAAGAAATTCTACCCGTTGGTAAGGAAAAATCAATCTCTTGATTTTTAATGGCTAGATTGAGGATAATTAAGCTGATTCAAGAACAAATGACTTGAAGACAAAGTCTGGACTTCTCAAATTAAAGAGCTCGCCTAGAATTCCTAAACAAGCACTAGAAGACAAACTGAGTACTCCACTCATTAAAGGGCTACAGTCCAGAATTCTTGAACAACAGCTAGAAGACGGATTCTGTGGAAAAAGGAATCCCTCCTCAAACAATTGGGTATGTCCAAACACCCATTCCAATGAGGAATCCTCAATCACAATCTTCATTCAAATTGAAGCCAGCAAATGCAACGGATAGTCTATTTTGATTCAACGGATAGATTACCTAATCCAGCTATAAATAGCTTCCTTGGAAGACCGGAGAATAATACCTGATTGATTATCAAACTAACATCAACGAGAATAAAAGCTATCTCATTCACAGTTAGCCAAAAAGCTTGATAAAGAGAGATTTCTAAACTCCTTATCCAGAAGCAAACTTCTCCTCCTTCCAAAGGGCTATAGTGTAAACACTTGAAGGTTTCCTTGCCTCAAGTACCACACCACGTTGAAGGATACAACTTTTAATCAAACTTCTTGATTAAAAAGGGGGTACATCAACTTTCTTACAAGTTGATCTTGCAAGTCCTATTGTTTGGATCTTGCAGTTGTTGAAGAAGCTTGACCTTCGAAGGAACAACAAAGCCAGCACGAGTGCAGTAACAACATTGGCCTTGCGAAGATATACCGTGCAGAAATTCACACAAGTGTAATTTTTGGTTCATTATTCAACAACCAACTACATAGTGGATTTTGAGAACGTAGAAGGATTACCCCACCTTCGAACCTCGTTAAAGTTTGCGTGTCTCTCTCTCTCTTATCTTTACTTATACTTCCAACTATATTAACTGTGAAAACTAACCCATCCATATTGATTACTGCTCAATTACCCACCAACTTCCGCACACAATCTAAGGTTCACAAGAACTCTAGATTAAACACTCATTTTCACGTTTTCAAAAAGAAACGAAAAAGTTTTTAAATTGTAACAAAGTCTATTCACCCCCCCNCCCCCCCCCCCCCCCCCCCTCTAGACTTTGTATCTCACCACTTTGGGACCACCAGATATTCAGATTTGTTTTCTTTCGAATTCAAAAAATTATTTATATTCTTATTGAACGCCCTACAAACCGGCCTAACAGTTAGCCAATATTTTAAATAAATAAATATTATTTATTTATTGAGACTCGTTATTTTAAATTAATAAATATTGAGATTCAAACCTCTTTAAATGGCATTCTTAAGCTAATGTATTTTAATATAAAAAGATGTTTAATAACCGACCACTCAACATTAATTAAATGAATTAATTAATGATTGGGGTGGACCCGGAAGTTTGAAAATAACGTTCTTAGAAAAATTATTTGAACATGTTATTAAATTCGTTTTAACTGTCTGGTTCCAAAAACGCAAACAGATCTCAATTCGGACTCGTTCGGGGAAAAACCGCGTACCGTTCATGTCAGATTTTTACATAACGGAGTAAATAAATATTTGTAACTCCTCCTCCCTCACGCCATTCCTCTTCCACTCACCATCATTTTTCATTTAAGTGCCCACATTAATTCCTTCATCATGTCTCATTATTCCCTCTAATAAAAACCCCCTTCTCCATTCATGTTCCTCATCAATTTGTAACCCCCACCATCAATTCTCCATCATCACCCACTCTCTCTTCCCCTTCCCCCTGTTTGGCCAAGGCAGCAAGCAGCCCAGGAGGTCTCCGACGAAGCTCCGGTGGGTGCACGGTTGAGGGAGAAGAAGAGGAAGAAGAGCTAGGCCGTTTGCGCAAAGCGTAGTCATCGTTCCTCGTCATCTTTGTAGCTTCAACGCATCGTTTAGAGGTGAGTAGTTGTCCCCTCTAATTCTAGAACATTTAGTTATAATCTATGTCGTTATATTTATAGCAATATCGTACGCAACCTACGTAGAATCTATGCATGTTCGTAGGTTAGCCATCAAAACGTTCACTACGTAAAACTTATAAATATTGGCCTAGGAATCACTAGGAATATATTCATCAATGTTTGTATTATTGTTCTAAAAAGAATCAAGGTGTTAGGATTGCAAAATGGATCAAAACGTAGCCAAGGACAGAAGACTGTCACCGGGACGGTCGACCGTTACTTCAGACGGTGGACCATACCCTCGGCCAGTCCAACGGTCACCGCCGGGACGGTCGACCGTCATCTATGACGGAAGACCACGGTGGACCGTCTGAGACCCAGACCCCAGACCATAGCCCACGGTCAACCGCCGGTAGGGTACGATCGACCGCTCCGCAGGCAGAATTTCGGGCAGTTTGTAGAACGAGCCCCATTTGACCAGTTTGACTCAGAATCTGATTGTGTGTTTGCATGAAATGTTAATATTCATTATGTGTGTTATTTAATTGATATATTCTTGGCGTTGACCAAAGGTAAATACATCATGCATTCATCATGTTCATTGTAGACGCACGTACTAGGATCATCATCATGTGCATACTGCTGTAGGGAGGTCAGGCTTTCGTGCGCCTACTATAGTGGGCCCGTCCAGGAACCTTTGGGATCCAACAGGTTTTCATCAGGTGGGCTTTGTGTACGTACATGGTAGTCAGGCTACGGCTACCACCCGGTTTTTGCTAGTTCACTTGCGACGTTTTGTCGAGCCCGGGTCATTACCGGAGTGCAGGGGTGATCCTGTCAAGTGAGACTAAGTCAGGGGTGTCCCTAATAGCTTAAGTCATGCATCAAGTCATATTGTCATCATGTATGTTTCATGTCACGTCAACATTAAATGTGGTCGTCATCATCATGTATGTTCCACGTCACTTCAACATTCAATGTGGTTGTTATTCATTTTGTTATGTGTAATAATATCCCATAAAGTGCAAATTAATCAGTTAGTAAACATGTGGTTTTCCGTACGTTAAAGTACAGGTATTAATATGTGTATAACCATATGGGTTATCACTTAATGTTCTTTTGTTAGATTCACTCCTCAGCTTTTGCTGAGCGTGTAGTTGTTTTTGCTACACGCAGGTAGACATGACGGTACAGGTGCCAACCCTGGAGGACAGTGATGATGAGGAGATGGGCGGCGCACGGACGAGTTTAATAATTATAATCATTTGAATTAATTAATCATTTGGGCGTGAACCCATCAAATGTCGTTTTACTTATTTCGGACTTATTTATTTACTTCCGCTTTTACTCTGCATTTATATCACTCACGTTTTGGGGTTAATTCCCTAGCATTTATTTCCGTATTTAAACACAACCGTTTTCATAATAAATAAACATAAACAAAAGAATTGGTCTATAAGTTACAAAAATTTTAACAAAAAATTTTTTCATAACTTATAGACCAATTCTGAGTCACGTACCCACATTAATTGTGAAAAGAGAAAATAAATTCATTTTTTACTTTGAGTCACACACCTAAAACTACATTAATGGTGGAAACAACTTGAAAATCTCTTAATATACAAAGGTGAAGGGTAAGTATGAACCGGGCTTTTTCCCGCCTAAAGTTATGGGTAAGGGTTGGGTATTAATTTTTGGGTATTCGAATGTGTAAATAAGATAATGGGTCCAATTTGTGAAATGGTTGTTACGGTTGGGCTTTTAATTATTTGGTACTCGTGGAGTAATAAAGGCTAAAAGAGAGATTTTTTGATCCACTAACCAAAAGTACAATGCATTTAATGCACTTAAGAGGCACACCTACTGGGAAACGGAATTTGACGGCTTGGCCACTCTTTTCACGTATTGCAATGTAAAGATGTCATTACTTTCTCACCACTCTTTTCACGTATTCCAATGTAAAGACATCATTACTTTATGGGAAAGTGTAAAAGTCTTTTAGAAAGAGTAGAAGTTTATGGAAAAGTGTAACTTAAATAAGGGCAAGGTACCCATGACGAACCAATGTCATGGGATGACCCGGGGGCGCTCCGGTGCCCCGTTCATAAAATTGACGGTTCCTACCCTCCCCCCCCCCCCGGTAAACCCCCCACCCCGCTCCGACACGAACACACCCCCACCCCCTTCAATTGCACCCCACAAGTTGATTTTGACTTTGGAGTCAAATTTTGACTCCAAAGTCAAAATCAACTTGTGGGGTGCAATTGAAGGGGTGGGGGTGTGTTCGTGTCGGGGCGGGGTGGGGGGTTTACTGGAGAGGGGGTAGGAACCGTCAATTTTACGAACGGGGCACCGTAGCGCCCCCGGGTCATCCCATGACATTGGGAACCAATGTCATGGGAACCTTGGTGCTTAAATAAATATTTTATGGGAAAGTGTAAAACTTTATGCGAAAGAGTTAAAGTTGTAAATTTCAGTAATGATGCATGAAATTTCACTGGAATTTCGAAGTGGTAGCTGAACTTTAAATCCTTTCACAAAAGTATCTCAACTTACATAATCCTTTCACTTAAAATCCATTTGGGCTAAATTAGAATTTTATATATTTTAAATTTTTCAATTTGATCCCATTTCTTTTTTTTTCTTCTTCCCCTCCCACTCCTTTCTTTTTCTTCTTCTTTCACCCCCTTTCTTCTTCTTTTCTTCTTCTTCTTCTTCTTCTTCTTTATTGGAAGGGTCATGCTACACTTACACCACAAATTGTACCCCATTTGTACACCGTAGTTATACACAAACATTTTGATACTTTACACCGACACAAGTGTTGGTACGTTAACAAAAATTTACACGGACACAAAGTGTTAGTGCATTAACAAAAATTAGGTTTACACCAACACAAAGTGTTGGTGCAAAGCTGCGGGGTACAAAGTGGGGTATAAAAACATGGGGGACAAAATATCAGAAATCTAATACTCCCTCCGTCCATTATTAAAGTTCCCACTTTTCTTTTTCGTCTGTCCACAATTAAAGTTCCCGTTTCTATTTTAGGAAAGTTTTTAGAAAGGAAATGTCCTTCATACCCTTTTCCCATCTTCTTCCTCTCCTTCCTTCTTCCGTTTCCTTTTTCTATTTCATTTTTTTCCCTTTCTTCCTCCCTTTCTTCCCCTGCTACTTTCTTCGTCCGTTTCTTCCTTTTTCTTCCTTTTTCTCTTTCTTCTTCATTTTTCTCTTTCTTTTTCTTCTTCCTCGTTCTTACTCCTCTTTCTTCTTCTTCGGTCATCTGCTTGTTTTCTTCAATTTTTTCTCTTTCTTCTTCCTTTTTCTTCTTCTTTCTTCTTCTGTCTTCTTCTTCCTTCTTCTTCATTGTTTTCTGTTTCTTCTTCCTTCTTTTTCTTTAATTTCTTCTCCCGTCAACCAGATCTGATGGATCTTACCAGATCTAGAAAAGAGATGAAGGGGGGATGCAGGGGGTAGTGATGAAGGGGGATGC
>OOIL02003548.1:172408-184456 GCA_900332095.2 Cuscuta campestris
TTCAAAACAAAGTGCACAACGGAAATACTCTTCAAATTAAGAGTGGATTGCTGTAGAATACAAGAACTTATAGAGTATGGCACACTAGTACTCTCCAAAACTCAAGCAAATATTGATTTCTTGAAGAATTGCTTGGAAGTAAAGTTGAAGGATCAAAAGTATGAATTGAATTGCTTGGATTGGTAGAAGAATATGTTTGAATGGATATAAATAATGTTCTTCAAGCAAAAGAGCCGTTGAAAAGGAGTTTTGGAATATAGGGATGGATAACTTCCTTAAAAACTGACAAATCTGCAGTTCAAACTGACGACTTATTTGAATAAAATCATATTTATTCAAAAAGGTCAGAGCGAAAAACGCAGACTTATTTGAATAAATTAAGGTTTATTCGACTAAATCACTATAGGATTGAAGAAATGAAATTCAGGACTTATTCGAATAAACTTCTAATTATCCGAATAAGACAGAACTGAGAACTCTGACTTATTCGAGTAAAACAAGAGTTATCCGAATAGTTTTCACAGTTTTGAAAATGTGATTTTGCAACTGACTCAAAAACAATTAGAAGGGTTTTTGGAAAACACTTTTAAAGAGGAAAAACAACTAACGTGCCATACACTTTAACAAAAAATGCTAAGACCTAAACGAAAAACAAATACTCTATATCTTCACACTTGTCTTTGAGATCCAATCGCATGATTGTGAAGATCAACATCCAAAGTGCCAAGCCTATGAAATAGTTGTCATTATCAAAACACAAGGGTCAACAGTTTTGGTAATGTCGAATGCTATGGACCTGTTTTCATTAAAGAAACACCGGTTTTCTAGGGTTATCCTCAAGCTTTGTGTTTGACTTGACATTTTAATTGATTATGTTATTGTATGCTATTTTTGTTCAACATTTATTTTCACTTGATTTAGAAATATAGTGTACAAGGAAGTCTTTCAAAACCTTTAATTGCATTTTTTAGTCTTCAGACTCTTCACAATACATTTCTCAATATTAGTATATAATACTTTTAATATTTATATTGAATACAATTTCGTTGTGTTGTTTTTATATATATACACTATAAATTTATTTTTTATTTTCTTTCACTAACTCAAAATACTGTTCGTGCAATGCACGGGTTAGAGAACTAGTTGACTTAAATAGAGTACTCTCTCCATTCTTTTTAAATGTTTGGTTCGTTTTTCGAATCTAATGTTTGACCTACGGTATCTACTAAAATATATTAGAAAGAAGTATTAAAAATGATACATTCAAAGTAATTTTCGATACCAATAATTTAACATAATTTTAATATTTTAATTCATAATACATTATTATGTATAATTAATCAAACGGTTCACATACAAAGGGTAACTAATATTTAAATAAGAATGGAGAGAGTATGTATTTATAATTAATAATAAAGTAAATTTCCAAAATAGTCTTTTATAATAAGGTGTTTTTTTAAATTAGTCCTCAATAAGTTTTTAATTACTTATGTGGTCCTCTATAATTGAGATTTATTCCAAAGATAGTCCTTTGTAAATAATGTTACTCAAATGAGGATTAATTGAAGGTATTTTGGTATTTTTTATCCGCTAAGTTTAGAATTAATTCTTAAAATAATCAATATAAAGAAGTGCTTTCCCAAAATTGTTTTTTCTAACTAAAGATGTGTATTTGATTTGAAATTTAAAAGATTTTATTATAAGTTTTAAATAGTTCATGAATTATTTATAGTAAATGTATTTTTTAAATTTTACATGTAGTTGTATAGAAATAACTGTTTTGAGAATATATTTTTAATTTGGATGATCAAAATACTAAAATATCTTCCAACTAATCATCATTTGAATAATATTATTTACGAAGGACTCTCTTGGAAATAAATCTTAATTATAGAGGACAATGTAAATAATTAAAACGTATTAATGACTAAATTGGGAGAATACTTTATTACAAAGGACCATTTTGGAAACTTATTCTTAATAATAAAAACACAATTATTATTAAAGGATGAATATATTAATGATCGCATGAATTTTAGGAGAAGATAATCAATCTCGCATAAGACTCCATTAATTATTAGTATGGGGTCCACTACTCCGGTCAAATGGAGATTGTTCGTCGTTTTAAAGTAGATTAATAATTGTTCGTCTTTTAAAAGTAGATTAATAAATTCATTTTCTGAATGCACTTGATTATTCATATACTCCGGTCAAATGGAGATTGTGCAGATAGAATATAAAATTAAATAGATATGGAGACTGGAGTACACTACTCCTAGAGTGATGTGAGAAAAACCAGAGTAGGACTAAAATATTGAAAATATACTAAAATAAAACTTCCATGTTTTTTTCTCGAAATAGGACTTACATTACCACACATGGTTATATACATTACCAAAAAAATATAGTAATGTGCACATGTACACTGCCACATTACCACAGGGCAAAGTCAAATTACCACCGTGCAAAGTCTTATTTCGGGGAAAAAACATGAAAGTCCTATTTTGGTACTCTTCTCTATGTTTTAGTCCTACTTAAGGTGATTTCTATAGAGTGATAGGGAGTAACGGTCTATATTTTGACTAGAAATTAAAAAAAATACCCTAAATAGAAATAAAATATAGAGAAAGTATGAAAATATGAATTTTATATTTTATCTCAAAATAAAATATGTCAGTTATATTTTTTATTTATGTCTCAATCTTTAAATAAAATGAATTTAAAAAAATTTGAGATTTTTTTTCCATCTATGTGACTTGTATAATGTCCATTAGTTGTTTACTACTCCGTAATTGAGTAGTTGTTTGATCTTGTAATATAGCCACTTTTGGCTTGTACGTAAAAATTCTGTTTTGATTATCAATCTATTGTTTTCGTGGGGGCGTACGGCGGGGTTGGGGTAAGGGTGCAGGACCAGGGGTAGAGTGCGGGGTAAGGGGGGTTTTAAGGGGTGGGTTAAGGGGTACGAATCTTCAATTTTACAAACGGAGCACTGTAAGTGCCCCAAAATGACAATGGCACTAGAGTGTCACCGTACTCCAGTATCACTAATAAATAGATCACAATTTGTTCAAAAAATAATAATAAAACATAGTTTGTTTAATACTTCTTCATATCGTTGAACGAGCATCCAATTCGCATTGTCTGCCCTTGAAATTAAAATTCACTAGTGTCAACCCCGTGCGAAGCACGGGCTCGTAGACATTATAAACTTTTGACATTCTATAAATATAATTTTATTTATTTTAAATGAATATTTTTTCACTCTAAGATATACGGAGTATATTTTTTTAAATAAAAAGTATACTTTAAATATTGATGTGCATGCACTAAAAGTTCTATAACTATTTTATTAAAAAATATTACATTAAATAAAACATAAAAATGCCAAAAATAATTTAATATCTTTGGAGGTGAAATAATGTTTTTTCATTTTTTGAAAGTGAAATATTTTTAAATTAATAATTGAGAGTCTTATACATACTCTTTTTAAAATTTTGCAATCAATATGCATGTTTAAAATATGGAGTATATTTTACAATAGTGAAATATACATTTATAGAGTCGTTAGAAAATGTTAAAGTTTTATACAAAATATAATCAAAGTAATGTTTATTCATGCTAAAAAATAATATTCATTTAATATAATAATACAATAAAATATATTAAAAGATTTTAAAAAAGTAGCTTAAAGAACCAATGAAATTCCTCCATCTCATAATTAGTGTACATGTGGATGCACATGTGGCATGCCACATGTCAACACGACAACCAAGAAACTCAACTTTACATATGGAGTATGTAGGAAGGATATATAGGATATGATGTTTTACCCAAGTAAATTCACAACTGCATAAAATATTCCATCACACAAAAATCACTAACCTTTACTTGGATTGCAGTTTTTATAAAAATATTAATTTTATTTTCTATTATCTACTTTTAAATAAACAATACAAAAAACGTATATTTGTAGAAAAACAATTCATAAATAAAACATGATACTCAAAAGATAACATGTAAATATATAATCTGTTTCAAAAAAAATATAGAGTATTTTAAAATTTATTTTAATTTTAATGAGTATTACACTTAAAGAAATAACTTTAAAAAGAAGTACTCCCTCCGTCCCACAAAACCCTTCTCCTTTCTTTTTTACATCCGTCCAAAAAAACCCTTCCCTTTTGCTACTCCCTCCGTCCTAAAACTTTCTTCTCAGTTTGAATTTTCCCCATTTTTAATTTTTGGCTTTGACTTCAAATTTTACCCTCCTTAAAAAAGATTTTTTGAAATTTTTTTTTACAATCATTCAAAATATAGAGTTAGAAGATAATTGGTGTAAATACATGAGGGTATTAATGTCATTTGTCATCTTTTTTTTCTAATGGGAAGGTAGTTTTAGGACGGAGAAAAAGGGAAAGTGGGAAGAAAGTTTTAGGACGGAGGGAGTATTAAAAAGTTACTTTTACCCCTAATACTTCTTAACCTACATATCAGATCATACTTTTTTGTATTAATCTACTCATCACATCCTACTTTATCCATTACATCAAAAGACATTTTTGGAAAGTCAATACCAAAATACACTCTCCTTAAATTCTTTAAAATTCAAAATGTAAAGCTTTTTCCTGGACGAAGGGAGTAAAACATAACTCTTACGGAGGTATATTATATCTCCAAAACAAAAGTAATACGTAGTATGTTTTTATCTCCAAAATATGCATGTTGCACTATGACATTGTATAGTATATCAACATTTGACATTGTTTTTTGATATTATATGGTGATATTAAATGTCCTATTTTGGTATAAAATTATAATGTCGTTTTTTATCTTCTTCTTTGGGAAAAAGACTCAAGTGTGAGTAAAACATTGAAAATATTCTAAAATAAGAGTTATATGTTTCTATTTTCAAAATAGGAGTTCTATGTTTCTATTTCCAAAATAGGAGTTAAGATATATTCATATTACCAATTATAACTATGTACATTATGTAAGATGTACATATATAGTGTCAAGTTAGGACATTATGAGTTCTATGTCGCCGTAGTCGCACTTCTTAAGATGCAAAACTAGTCATTTAAAGGTGTAACACTTTTTCTAATCCTTATTCATCCTCAAAAGTGGGACGCGATTCAAAATGAAGAGAAGTTTCAAGATAGCGGATTTGTTAGTTCTCCTCATCGTTGCACTTTCATATGGTATTCACATCACCAGTTCACATGTTTTAGATTGATTTCTCCCTTGATATCGATATAATTTTTATCTTCACCAATTCACATGTTTTACATTGATTTCTCATTCCTTATTGAAATACCTGCTGTTAGACAGAATTGGATAATAGAATCTACATGTTTTTCATTGATTTCTACTTTCGTATTGACATAAGTGAAATTTGCAGTAAATATGACTAAAACATAATGACTTTCCTAATGTAGGATTTAAACTTTTTTATTCCCTAAATAGGACTTAATAATGACCTAGTGGAAGGAATAATGTCTAGTAATGATGAACATTTAGTTGAATAATGACTACTTGATAATGACCAACGGTCCTATATTGAGAAATAAAAACATATGGTCCTATATTAGGAAAGTCATTATGTTTTAGTCTTAATTAGGTAAATTTCTCTTGAAATAATTGTTAGAGAGAATTGATTAATAGAATTATTTTGAGTTTAAGTGTTATTTCTTTGTGAATTCTTTATAAGTGCATGTTTTTTCTACAAATTTGATTTCTAAAATGTACAATGAAAGAGTTAAAGTGATTTCACAATTGTTTAAAATAATCTTCTTAGATGTAACATTTATGTCAAATTATCTTCTACTCCCACCATCTCACAAAAAGATTTTAGACTTCTTTTTTGGATATCCACTTTTAGAAAAGTTTTATAGCTCATATATATACAATTTTTTTCCATTAACACTTTAAACTACATAAGGAGTATATTTTCAACCCAAGTCAAGCGTAGAACCTTTACGGGACAAAAGGAGTATATTTTTCTCTTCTCTTAAAATTCAAAGAATTTCTCTTTGCTTGAACCGCGATGTCTAAAATTAAACTTTATAAAAAAAGGAAAAAATAACTTGGAAGACATGACGGCTCAAAACTTCTTCTAACACCTCACTTTACAAGAAGACGGCATTGAATCATTGATGAGCTTGTTTTTTTTTAAGTTTCATTAAAGACACTACTCAACCAAAAGAAAATTTTGGGATTTCAACTTTCAAGAGGAGTTAAGAAAATATAGAAGATAACTTGAAATATTAATGCATGTGAAGGGTATTTTAGACAATTAACTTGTCATTTATTACTTAAAATCAACTCATAGTTTCACCATAAGGGTGTACCTTCAACCTACTTGAAAAATCAAACATGAAGATCATGCATCATTTTTAAAAGTTTGGAGTATATGAACTACTTCTATAAGTTTAGAGGAAACATGCACTTTTCTATAAGTTTAGAGGAAAACATGCACTTTATAAAGAGTTCGGGAGGAAATGATGCTAAAAATTAGATTTATTTTAGGTTTAAATATGTTTTCAGTCCCTGTAAAATTGGCGACTTTTGTTTTTGGTCTTTGTAATTTTTTTTGTTAAGTCTTCCTTACAAATGTTTTAATTTTATTTTGAAATGGTCTTTAAACATAACTTCTACTTCTAATTTATTGAAATAACACATCTTGCATTTCTTCAACATCCAACACTATTATCATGCCCTATATTGTGTCTTTATTCATATTACATCTCTAATAAACAAATACGGAGTATGTCAGGAATATAATATAACATAATTTGGAAATTAAAGACTTAATTCGATGAAGGACACAATCTATATTATGAGAATTGTAGCTAAGGTAATTAGAAATTCCAGATTAAATTGTTAAGTAGGAAATATATAAATGTGTTATGTGAACAAATTAGAAGTGGATGCTAACTAAGCTTAAGAACCATTTTCAAAATAAAACTTTTTGTAAGGATGATTTAACAAAAAAAATTTATAGAAATCATCCTAAATAGGACTAAAACATAGTGAAAAATATCAAAATAGGACTTTCATGTTTTTTTTCCGAAATAGGACTTTGCATTGTGGTAATGTGACTTTGCATTATGGTAATGTGGCAGTGTACATGTGCAAATTACTATACTTTCTTGGTAATGTATATGACCATGTTTGGTAATGTAAGTCCTATTTCGGGAATAAAAACATGGAAGTCCTATTTTGATATATTTTCAATGTTTTAGTCCTACTTTGGTCTTTCTCCCAAAAATTTACAAGGATCAAAAACAAAAGTTCTCTTATTTACAGCGACTAAAAATATATTTAATTTTTTTTAATATGATAAAAAATTTATACGGATGTAAGGGTTGTTTGGAAATAGCGTTAGAGATTAGCGTTAGCGTTTTGGATAAAATTTCAACGGTGCAGATTACTTTGAAAATGCTAACGCTAAACGCCGGCCGTAGATAGCCTTTTCAAAACGCTAACGCTAATCTCTAAAGCTATTCCCAAACAAGCCCGTAATCACGTTCAAATTCATTTAATTTTCACTCTATGAAAAAAGAAACAATTAGGTAGTTAGTTATAAGCGGAGGAAATTATTATTATTATTATTATTATTATTATTATTTGGAAAACCTATTGAGATTATTATTAAAATGTCTATTTGCAAATTCAAAAGTGAAATTTGCACTAAATAGTACTAAGAAAACATATGTGATTTCCGAATGTAGTTCTTAAACTTTTTTATTTTCTAAATAGTACTAGAATAATGTCTAGTAGTTGGAATAATGTTCAGTGATCATGGACATTTAGATTGAACAATGTCCAATGACGGTAACACTTATTTGAACAATGACCAATGGACAATGACCTGTGGTACTACATTGGGATATAAAAACATATGGTACGGAGTACTACATTAGGAAATGCACTATGTTTTAGTACCATTGAAATAAATTCCCCAATTCAAAATACTCTTGTTTTTCTTTTAATTTATTTATTTCGTAGATGCTGGAGTTGTGTATAGGGTTGGTGGGGCGATATGCTCTTCTTTCACGGGCACAAACCAATGCAACTTTGGACCGGACAATGGGTGTTTCCAATTGTGCACCATAGCACTGAAGAGACCCATTGTGGATGCAAATTGTGTAATCGATGGGGATGGCACAACCTCCTGTCAATGCAAATTCAATTGCTAGTTTTATTTTCTTATAATGAAAATGGAGTTCAGTCGGATGATAGCAGTATAGCATGCATTTTTGTGTTATCAACTAAATAAGGACATACTCCGTATTACTATATGTTTCACTTTCTCTTACATTCTTGAGTCCCTATAATTTTCATTTATTTTATTTTGTTCTTATTGGATATTTTTATTTACAAAAATAAAGCTCAAATTTTAAAGAGCAGTTAAGTGTTCTTAAAATAAATTAAACCCCCAATACTATTGGGAGAGTAAATAGCGTGGCATGAACATGTTGAAAAATAATCTCGCAAATGAAAATGGCAGGAAAAAATAAATACCCCGTAGTATAAGAGGACACAAATATTTTTATATTGATTAACCACAACGTGTGGGACCCGCGAACGACTCTCTCGATATTCCAGTACCTCCGTTAAGCTTACAAGTTCTTAAGAATGATGGGAATTAAGAAGAGAATACAACCACACCAAAAACTAATTCCCCACTTGCAAGAGTAAGAGGAGCAAAAACAGCAACAAGCTAATAGCAAATAAGCACAAACAATAAAGACACGATGCACCAGAATTTTTACGTGGAAAACCCCTCATTCCCTTTGTTGTGGTTTGTTTTTAAAAAAAATTCATTCCCTTTCCCTATTTTTAAGTTTTGGATTACCCATTTCAGGATTTTCCCATTCCCCCGCTTATACCCGGGTTTCCTCTCATTCCTTACCTTTCCTTACCTGCGATTCCCCCCACCCCTGTTTCTTCTTCGCCAGGCTCCGCTTCTTCTTCCCCAGTCGCCGCCACTCACACCTGGAGCTGCAACTCCATCCGTCGCCGCAGGTAAGTTCTCCCCCTCCCNTTGTAACAAAAGTTTTTACAAATTTTTTACAAATATTTTTACAGATTCTATTACAAATTTTTTACAAATTTTTTTCAAATTTTTTAGAATTAAATTGAAACCCCTCAAGTTTTGTTGCAAAAAAAAAATGTTGCCAAAAACAACACAAACAACCCCAATGATGATGATGATCTTCCTCAAATCTGAAAGTTTTTTTTAAAAATTTGAACAGGAATGGTTCGATCTGGTCTCTCTTTGGGTTACTGAAAGGGCGTTGGGGTATTCTTAGAAGCCCTACTTGGTTTAACCTACAAACACATAGTCGCATGGTTTTGGCTTGTGCTTTATTACATAACTTGATTACAAGATACATGCCATCTCGACCTGGTGATGATGAAGAGATATTTGAACATGATGATGGAGATAGTGATGATGAAGTCGAGTACATAACCTCAATTGATACATCAGATCCATGGACTAATTTCCGAAATGCATTGGCTCAGAACATGTTCAACACTTGGAGAACTAGATCCCATAGACTCTAAAAATTTGTGATTTTTTGTTTTGTTTTTGAAGTTTTAGACGGGTAATATTTTTTGAAATGAACGTATCATCTTGAAAGTATGTTGTGATGTGTGAATTTTGTTTAATTGTATCTTTGATAAAATACATAAGTATTATTTTAAACCAATTGATCATAGATGTGTAAAAAAATTTGATTCCCTTGTTTTGAACCAAACACAAACAAAGGGAATTCTATTCCCTTTCCTGCACTGAACCAAACAGACAGAGTAATTCAGGGGTAATCATTCCCTTTCCCCCTGATTCCCTTTCCTGTTTCCTTTCCCTTTCCTGCACCAAACGCCTCCTTAGTTCTTTTTTTTTCTCCACATTTATAAGTGTAGTTATTATACATTAACTAATCACCACTTTTACTAAGTGTTGGCAAAGACTTTTTGCATGACACATCAATTCAAGTGTCGCAAAACATTAAAAAAAATTTAATACTACAAAAAAAAAGTTCATCTATTAACCCAAAATTCTCCATACCGCTATTTGTTTTAATTTCCCGCACATTAATTCATTTTAGGCGGAGATTATTTTTTTCACGCCTAATTTACTGGGAACCATTAACCTAATTCTAATAATCCATCAACTGGTTCCAGTTCTCGATCTACGTCCCGCATCTACCTCTTCGTTCCTCAATCATCGATCTGTGCTCGCCGTCGTTCATCTTCCTCTTATGCCTATTGTCTTCGTTGAAGCTTTAATTGTTTGAGGTAATTGTTTCTTTTTTTATTTGCTGGAACTAGTTTGTTGATTTTTTGCTATCTGCTTCCCGAGTATTCAATTCCCCATTATTCAATTCTAAAGTATATTATTTGGTGTAAGGACTTTTGTATTGCGTTGAATAGAACTTCAATTCAATTCTTATTGGCATGTAGGTTTGCATCCATGGATTTACTTTAGATTGTATAAAAACAGTTAATACTCGGTGCTCTGAAACTTCTTTTTAATTTATTCTTGAAAACGGAGGATTAATTCAGTTAAATTTTGGATAGCAATTCTTATTTGGAGTTTGGTCTAGTTTTCCTCTCCAAGAACTAAATATTTCATACTTTCATGTTCAGTTTTGGATCAATGTGGACGGTTAGGGTTTGATTTCCTTTGAAGTTGTGTTTTGAAAAATTGATTTAAGATAGGATTTTGAAAAATGCAGCTTCTAGTTTTTGGCCTGGTTAATGTTAAAAAACAGATTATCAAGTTCTTCACATCTATTTTTTTGTTTGATTTCCTTTTATTAGACCTAAATTAAAACACACGAACAGTAGGCATCACAAGCTCTTCAAAAAAGGTATCTAAGATTGGTATTTGAGGTACACTTAGTTTTGGGATGTCATAACCCTCTCAACTCTTTATTGCACATTTTCAATATGACTTCAGCAGTTTTAAATTTTTTTTTTGCCTCATCTGTACTTTTACTCTTCTTTACTTGCCTTCTAATAGTTTCAACCTCTTCTAGTGGGTTGGAGTGAATCTGCAGGTGTGGGTATAGGTTCTGGAGAGGTTGCAACATTAGATGGAAAGAAGGGCTCTAAGGTTGGTCCATTAGGGCTGTTTGGCCAGGGAGGGGGTGGAAAATGCACTCCATGTGGGCTACTGAATTGTCTTCTAAAAGCTAACTTGCTTAGACTACAACTTTTTGAGACAATATTTGGACTCGGACTTATCAATAGGGGTTACAAGCAAGTCATCAGCCCACTGTTTGAAAGTTTTCTTTATCTTTTTATTCTTTTAGAAAATTTTATGTGTGTGTGTGTTTAATATCTGCAGGCTACTGGTTTGTGCAAGAATAATGCAGAACATAATCTGTTAAACACAGTACTACGTGAAAAGCACGAAAAATCTATACTTGTAAGTACATTATATTGTATATATATGCTAGTTTTTACAGTCATTAATTGTGTTCAGTCATTGTGTTTAGTGTTCAATTTTTTGAGTTTACAGCCATTGTTCAATTCTGTGGGTTAAGTGTTCAGTTTTTTTTTTTCAATAAAATGCATTTTATTAAATAATCAAAGAATACAAACGTCTGAACAAGCGGGAACAGGCTCCTCACTTGTATAAAAAGTAAGCAACAACCAAAAAACTATAATGTGAAGCGCTTATCGGATATTGGAAGATAGACTTAAGTGCAATTACAAAGCCGGCTCAAAACATTCCACTTAGATCTAGGAATAAAATCATTCCCGGAGCCTCAACCCCCGCAAGGGTAAGACCTAAGGTCAGATAATCCGATCAAGAAAAAATGTTCTAAGCCAAGAAATGCAATCGACATAAGTCCAGTCTAAAATCCAAAAAGCCCAACTAAAGAATGAATAAAATAATATGTGCAAAAATAATCCAAGTGAGCCAAGTAGAGCCCAAAACTGGAAAAGCCCAAAGCATGAAGGAAGGCATGTGTGCTAGCCCAAATTCGCATCTGAAACCCGACCTGAGGAGGCCCAAACCATTAGCCC
>OOIL02003568.1:35696-62347 GCA_900332095.2 Cuscuta campestris
TTATTAAGTTTGGTTTTCATAGCCATTTCAGAACCCTGATCTTCAACAACCTTCACGCTACCAAACACTCTATCCTCATCAATGGATTCCCCACCAAACCCATCCAACCTCATAGGGGACTCAAACAAGGTGATCCTTTGTCCCCTTTGTTGTTCATTATTGCAGCTGAGGGTTTCAGCAGAACCCTAAACAACATGATCAATTTAAGACACCTGCAACCCTATGCCATTGGTAGAAACTATCAAATTGTTTCTCTACGTTATACAAAGTCTTAGTCGTAGAAAGGTTTTGACGGAGCAAACGTCTGAACTTATAATCTGGGGGTAATAATGTGTTGCTAGATACCGCTTATTACTTATAGTATTTGCGTAGAGTCAATACTGTGGCCAATTTTATAAGTGCCTATATGGGTCACACACTTTGGACAATTTAACGAGTAGGATTATAAGAGGGGATAATATTTAATTTGTATATTGTAAAATAGTAAAAAAAAGTGTTTAATATAATATATATATATATATATATATATATATTTTGTACGCGCCACTCACATATAAATACATGTATACATAATTGATATGTACGATTATATATATGTGTGTGTAATATGTATGCAACGTGTACATATATGTATATATTACTTTATTTATATATTATATTGTGTACATTTTATTTTGGAGTGTCATTTTAATTATGAAAATAATTATTTTGACAAAAACTATGTTAAAGTATATTTTATATACTTGTTTTAAAATGTTTTGGGTATTTTATTTTAAATCATAAAAATTATTGATGTCAAATAAAATACACTTTAAACATTTGAGAGGAGAAGAATTTTAAATTCTTCCCCCTTTAATTTCGAAATGTACATGCATGATATAATGTGTGGGGACTTTTGTCTCCCACTACAATGTGTACTTTTGGAATTTAGCAAATGTAAATGTTTATTCCCTTTGATTTATAAAATGTTTTCCTTTCTCTTTTTGAGAAACACTCTCGGCAAGAGAGGTAAAGGAGGAGGATATTTTTGAGTTCTCAAAATTATCATTTTGTGTGTAGAAAATTGATATAGTATTTTCTTTAAAAATATTATTGATATATTTTCTACTATTTAATATACAAGATTTATATTATCCCTAAAATAATCTTTATATTAAATATACTATTATAATCTTTACTAGCATAAAGATTATAGTAGACTCCGGAGATTGTTCGTGTGTCAAAGTTGGAGGCCGGACGCTTGAACGGCTACGTTTGCTCCTTCAACACTTTTTGCTCGACTTCTCGTTCATACCGCTTTAACGGAGAAGGTATAACTTTCTATCTCTAGCTATAGTTTTAGTACGAGATTTTGGGCTAGTAATCACTATTGGGAGATTAAATTTTTGTATTTCCGCTGCCCTCCCAACCGTGGTTACCTTTCACTTAGGACTTCGATAGAGGGTCCAACCATGTCGGTAGCATCGGCGAACCCCCCGGTCAGTAATTTGGCAATGGCATAGCGCCATGATGTTCTCATCCAACCTAACCCTTGAGTCCTCCCTTGCTGAGGTCGAGGAAGGAAATTGCTTCCTAAATTGGCGCTGCTTTTGGCCAGGCATGGGCGACGGCGATGGCTGAGACGGTTGAGTGTGACTTGGGTCACAGCCAGAGGCCAATTGATCGTCTTGGCGAGAGTTGGACGATGGGGAAGCCGAATCGGAATCGGAAACAATCATGGTGTCGAGAAAGGGAACTGACCTGAAGCAGAAGAAAAACGGGTCGGGTAACGGCGGAATCACGAACCGATGGCAATGGAGAAGGCAAAGGGAGAAGATTGGCATCTAGCGGCGGTTTTAACATAAAGTAGGAAGGCGAAGCAGTAGGCCATGATTACCTATTAGTGGAGATCGTGCCCAAACGTCACGCGGAACCCAAGGAACGGCTCGGATCTGCGCTTGAACGCCCACGTGGACCTTGTAAACTCTCCATCCCTCAACGTGGCCCAGTCGAGGAATGAGGAGTTGGGGGGCTTGTGATGGGCCGATATCCAGCGGGCGGCCCAATTGAATCATTTAGTAGACTTCGGGTCAGGCGCACAGGAAGTACTTAGGCATGGGCCGGCCCATAATGCGAGGCCCGGTCAACTCCAATCAAGCACAGGTGGCAAAGCCAGTTGAGAGGAGAAGACGAAGCTGAATGGCGAAGACAAGGCCGGAAAAAGTGGATCGCGCCATTGATGGGATAGACTCCCTTTGATAATGTATTACCTTAACTGTCTAGAACCTATGTATAAATAGAGGAGACCCGACAGGAGAAATTTCAAGCTAAATCAAGCTAATAATACACACCTAATTCTCGAATTCTTGTTCTTCATAATTTTCTTGCGATCCGTTCTTTTAATCGGATCATTTGGGGAATTTATTGTCCATCAATAAGTACTCTGTATTAAAGCAACGAGTGTGATTACAAAAGAATAATAGGAAGAGAAAAAAAGTAGGATAACGAAGAACGGAAGAACTAACGGAAGAGTAAAGCTACTTGTACCCCAAATTTTTGTACCCCATTTGTACACTGCAGGTTTGCACCGACATTTTGTGTGGGTGTAAAATTAATTTTTATTAACGCACCAACACTTTGTGTCTGTGTAAATTTTTATTAACGTACCAACACTTATGTCTGTGTAAACCATCAAAATGTTTGTGCATAACTACGGTGTACAAATGGGGTACAAATATTGGTGTAAGTGTAGCATGGTTCCTAACGGAAACATGAGCCATGAGGTAAGGAGACATGACCTTTTTTGTGAAAGTGTAATGCTTTACTCGTTTTGAAAGCGGAACTAGGGGAGAGCATCGGTTCGGTTCGGTCGGTTTCGGCCTAAAACCGAATTAACCGGAAAAAAAATTTACTCACATTAACCGACCGAACCGAACCGAAGTTACTATATAACCGAATAAACCGAACCGACAAAAACCGAATCGGTTCGGTCGGTTTTTTCAAAACCGAATATGTCCCGTGCTAATACTTGTCCAGCACAAAAAGTAACCACTAAAATTAGATTCATGCTAACATTTTTTTTCTTAAGCTGTATGTTTTTTTTCTTCTTACCATTTTAAGCCGTATGTTTTTTTTCTTCTTACCATTTTTTTTCTTACCATAGGTACAAGAAACCACTAAAATTAGATTCATGGTAACATATTCAGCAATTTTTTTTGCTTAAGTGCTTATGATGTAAGAACACATTGAAACAAAAATCATAAAAGGAGCATGCGACCCATTTAGGAGAAAAAGATAAACAATTTAAATATGGAGCAATGAAGCACAGATTTTGGGATACATACCGGATTGGGCTAAGTCTGGTGAAATCCTTCCAATCGGAAATTGCGCGGAGAAGGTGAGGTAGATTCGTTGATGGTGAATTCGTGAGTTTACCCGTCTAGATCTTGTGGGGAAAGGGACGAATTACAGAGAAGTCGCTGTGCGGGAGAGTCGGTGAGACTCGCGAGTGACTGAGTGGAAACTGAAAAGAGAAACAAGATGGGGTTTTGGGGATGTCCTGTCATTAGTTGGACTGGGCTAGTGGGCTGTATTGGTTGGATTGGGCTAGTGAGTTGTGTTGGTTGGATTGTCTTAGTTGGATTGGGCTCAGTTTTTCGGTCGGTTTCGGTTAATACTGTCTGGAACCGAAACCGAAACCGAAACCGAAACCCGAAATAACCGACATTTTTAAATATTAATAACCGAAACCGAAACCGAAATTTCGGTCGGTCCGGTTAAGTTCAATCGGTTTATCGGTCGGTTCGGTTAAATTGCTCACCCCTAAGCGGAACCATAGAGTCACCCATAACTTCACAAATTTACAATTTGTGAAGTTAGATATTTATTTTTAAAATTATTTAAAATTATTTTATTTACTTGAAAAAGTACACAAATAACAAATTTGTGTAGTTTGTGTCCAAATTATTTGTGACTGTAGTATTATTCTTTCTAAAAATTGAAATGATATAAAGTCTTTTACTTTATCAATCCACATGGCAGCAAATCAATGGAGGGACCCCATGCCCTCTCATTTGCTTGGGGATCCGAGAAATGCCCAAAGATAAATTGATTGAAGATGAAAAAATTAAAAAAGAAAGTAAATATTCAAATTTTCTAATATGGTTATAGAAGAGGAGCAACAATGGAATAGAAGATTTTATATAAAAAATTGATTTTTTTTTTTAATTTCCACATACGTGCCACAAAAGTTATGTCATGTGTCGAGTTTTTAAAGCTTCAAACCTCCTTCAATTGATTATACTCCGTATTTTTTTAGCTCTCGTTCATTACGAGTAACTTTTAAGATCCAAATAAAATTTTTATTTAGCTTTTTCTCTTTATTCAAGACATCGATGTACACTCTCTGTCCCAAACTTGATCTTTCTACTTTTTTACTACGCCTTTACTCATCTACGGAGTATTAAGGTAAATAATACTCTCTCCGTCTTAACATAAGTTAATTATTTATTATTCACAAGATTAAACTTCATACACTTTGTTTTCTTATTTTCGTTAGCCATTTAATAAAATAATAGTATTGTCATTGCTAATTTTATAAATTTTATGATATAATTTTTATGTATGTAATTTTATTTTTTAATTATACACTATTTTTAATATAAATTGATTTGAAAATAGATTATATCGTAAACCAAAACAAACAATTTAAATTAAGACAGATGGAGGATGCCATTAACAATATTTCTTTCTTCTAAATAAATTTCAACCACACTTCTTTACTTTTCAATAATCCGTTCTTTTCTTTTGCTTCATAAAATCAAACAAGGATGACGAATTCAACATAGAGGCAGTAACACTTCGAGAATGAATGAATGAATAAATTACTCCGTAGTAAAACATCACCAATTCATTTCTAGTCTTCAAATTTTAGAATCCCCTAACATAACCAATCAAAAGATGTCTTGGGAAGTATACAAAAATGCAGTATAATCTCAACATTGCTTGAATTCGATGTTAAGATTACGCAGTTCTCCTGTGGTAGAAACAATGTTAATAGTAACGAATAATAGTACATTAGAAAGGCAATAACCGTTTAAAGTTAACCAAGAGCAGTGAGATACAAATAGCAAATTGTCAAGAACATAGGAACTACATAACCAAAGTCAAAAGTATTCAATTTCTTTCGCCATAGCTTTCTACATAAATTAATGTCTTGGAGGACCTCTCCGGCCATTGGGTCCCCAAGCTCCAGAATTATATGGATCACTATACAAACTACCCGGATAACCCACATCAAGACTCCCGCTCAACATTCCATATGGTCCAACACCTGAAAGTGGTGCAGAAAATGTGGTTACATACAACCAAATTTTGAATGCAGAAGTTGAAATCTTATTGACATTTATAAAATGAACATGATGTTTGTACCGATTCCCCGGGCTTTCCTCTCAGCAGCCATCTGCTCGGTTCGTAATGTTTCAAGTTCCCGAACCATGGAGAAAAAATCATTCTGCATTGCTTTGTTTTGCTCCATGAGCTCCTTGTTTTCTTTCTTCTCATGCTCAAGTTCTCTCCTGAATGTTTTAAAATTTGAGTATCAAAAAATGTCCTCATTAGCATCCAATACATAAAATGCACGACTTCTGCAGAGAAAATGAAACGATAGAAAAAGATCAAACAAGAATACACACACACACACAGAGAGAGATATGCATGTATGTATGTATGTATGTATGTATGTATGTATGTATGTATGTATGTATGTATGTATGTATGTATGAATGTATGTATGTATGTATGTATGTATGTATGTATGTATGTATGTATGTATGTATGTATGTATGTATGTATGTATGTAAACATTTCCCATTGACTTGGACCTTGCTACATCAAGCTCTCTGTGCATCTCATCAACCTCAGCCTTCATGGCAGAAAGTTTCTTATTCTCAGAGTGCAGTTTATTAAGATCCTTTGTTAAACTTTGAACTTGGGTAGATAACTCATTTTGCAAAGCAGTTAATTTTTGGAGTTCATTTCTGAGAGACCCAACTTCTGCCCGCAGAGGTTCAGAAGAGTGAAGCTCTGTTTCTAGCTTCAATTCTCTGTCAATATACTCCCTTGCCTCAGCCTCATTGTCAGCATGCAGTTTTGAAATGGACTGGCTAAATCTTATAATCTTATCTTTCGTGGCAGTTAATTCCCTTTCAAGCATCACATTCTCATCAAGTATGTATCTATTCTCGGCAAGAATTCTCTCCATATCTCTGCGCTGAATTTCAAGTTCCTCTTCGAGGGCAGCAGGATGAGGAGGGAGGGGGCGCAGTCCTCTTTGCATAACAGGCTGTAGTGGTGTTGGACCATCACGGTATCCTCTAAAATTATCAGGTTGGCGTGGTGGCAGACGGCTTCGGCCAGACATGACTGCAATCCTGGAATGTGTCTATGAGTAAACGAACAAATTTTCTGATAGGTAATCATGTCCATGTTAAAAGATAAATAAGGTCTATATTTCATGCAAATGGAGTTCAAATAGAATGGCCAGAAATTTGAATAATGAATACTCCCTCCACCCCAAATTAATCGTCCTAGTTTGTAAGAAAAGTGTTGAAAGTAAAAAATGGGCAGTTGAATTTTTCGACTTTGTGGGCCAAAAACACTTAATTCTTCTAAAGTTTCACAAGTATTAAGTTCAACGATATTAGAAATGTTATCTTTGAGACCGTGAGATCACATTTAAGCAAAAGTTGCTCAAAATCTCGGGTGAATTCTTCTACCGACTTACTTCCTAGCTTTAAACTATGAAGTTTTGCATGGTTGCAAGTAGTATGCGGGAAGAAACTTCTCCTTCATGAGACGCCTCATTCTTTGCCATGATCTTATCGGCCCTTTTCCACCACGTGGAAGGATACTTTCTGAACTTAAGGGCCACAATCTTCACCTTTTTTTGGTTCGGCACTTCTTTGAGGTCAAAAGGTTAGTGTGGTGAAAATGAAGATGCTTCGATGGATGAGCGGTTATACGCATATGGATAGAATAAAGAATGAAGATATGAGAGCTAAAGTTGGGGTGACACCTATTGTAGAAAAGATGGAGGAAACTCGTCTTAAGTGTTTTGGACATGTGGAGAGAAGACCAATAGAGCATCCGGAAGGGGTTGATCAAATAGTGAATAGACATGCGGCTAGAGGAAGAGGTAGACCTAAGAAGAGTTGGCACGAAGTGGTCAAGGGGCGCCTTCGCGTGAATGATCTCACCACAGATATGATACACGATAGGGCCTAATGGTGTCGTTTGATCCATGTAGCCTAACCCACCTAATGGTATAAGGTTTTGTTGTTGTTGCGGCTTCTTTGAAGTCGAAGAAACATTCCACCGTTTCCAACCATTCAAGGAATTCGCCGAATTTTCCTTTCAATGTAGAAATATCAACTTTGAAATCAGCAACGAAGGTGTTCAAACTTTTTTTGCGAGTGTAGTTGTTAATGGATTCTGCATCTCAAACCTTTCAGGTTCTTCATCCCGATCACTCTCAGAGTCATTCGAGTTCATCATTTTACCCTTTTTGTACATGGACAGTCCAAAGAACTTGTCATCAGAGGGCCTTGTGGTCACATTTCGGCTGGTCCAAAGCGGCAATAAGACCTTCTTGAGCCATCTGTAACAAAATTCTTAAATCTATGGCAGATTTTTTTTGGAAAGAGAGATTCACGGAAATGGAAGTGAAGAGAAGAGTGTAGGGTCCAATAGAGATGTAAAACACTCGGCTCTGATACCAAAGGTTATATACTATGGAGTACGTATTTTCCTAGGGCTTAAAGAAATATATAAGTTGAAGGAAATCAGGATTATGTAAAATGAAGGAATATGAAATTGAGAGAAATAACCAGAGGAATAACTCTAAGTTAACTTAAGAGCAAACACACTTTTGAATTACCCCAGGGCTTTTATGTATTTTAGACTTCAATAATCTCAACTGAAGAATAAAAATAGACTCCTAATTCACACTCTTAGTTGCCAAACTAATGAGATAATTTAGGAAAAGAATAAAATTGCGTCTCACAAATTTAGAAATTCTAGACAAGGTAAAACTCAATGTTTTCAAGATAATGTTGTGTTTCATTCTCAAGATTGCATACATATTTATACTAGTACAAGGCCAATCATTAACACTATGTTTGGCTCAAGGATTTTGGAAGGAAAAGAAAAGAAAATGATTTTCTCTCATTTTCCTCACCAAAATGGAAGGAATTTGATTTTCCATCCACTTGGTACATTTTGCCTCCTCATTTTCTTTTTCTTCCACTTTTCCTTTCTTTTCCCCTCTAACCAAACAAGAAAAATGGTTTTCCACTTCATTTTGTTTTCTTTTCCCTTTCAAATTCCTTGAACCAAACATAGTGTAAATGATTGTTCAGTGTGAAAACAATGAAAATACTTACCTAATTTCCTGTTGAAATTTTGGCCAGCACACTAGGAAATACAGCAAAGTTATTAGAATTCAAACAAATATAATAATAAAGACAAATTACTATTCACTCAAGACTTTAATGATGAACTCCTTTCTCAGTTTTCACTGTTGCAATGTTGCAATTTCTGTTAGATTTCTTCAATCAAGAAAGGGCTCCCATTAGTCCAAAAGTGTAGAACATCAATCCCAAATATATCAAAACACAAGTTGCACACATAACACTATTCATGAACAGTGTTATGATTTGTTACTATTCTCCTTTAGCATATTTTCAGTCACATGAACATTTGAAGCCATGATACTGATCACAAGTCTCAGCCAAGGGTATTATGAAGAGATAGATTTATTTTACTTATTATCTAGGTAGACAATAATAAATAAAAGGGCAGGATCCTTAGTTTTATTTTGGCAAATAAGGGAATTTAAATCAAAAGTGTAAGAATGGAAATTTTGGGCATTTTAGGTTCTGGAGATCCAACCCAAAATGTATCATAACACTCTGGAAATAAGGCCCTTATTCACTAACCACTCTCGGGACTAAGAAGGCTATCCTTATATATATATATCACCTACCCGGCCCATTGACCTAGCCGGGCAGTACTGCCAAACCAATGATGCTTGAGTACCAAAGTGTTTAAAATAGCCAAGTTATTCAAACTCTCTATCAATTCGAAAGGTGGGCTCAAACTTAGAGTCTGATTACTATTTTTTGTGTCATATGGTTATGATTGAGTGGTGTTATCTAAAACATACCTCAAACAGGATGGGCTGCGCTGGAGCACATAAGGTATGTTAACTTGGGCTAGTCCACCCCATAAACCTAAGTTAGAGAACCCCTAAGTGCCAAAAGGAAGTTGTCCAAGACTCCAAGGCAAAAAACATGGTAGCACTTTGATGTTGAGCTATTTTCCAAGAGCAATGACTGACATAGTTCATGATCTAGCCTGCAAACTCTGGTGTTTGAGACTTGACTGTGCCTCAACCAAATAATGTCCCTATAGTAAGTTCATGACCTACTCTGACCTTGAACGCTTTATGTCAAGGACTGCATAAACTTTTTCTGAGTTTGGATTGATTCCCCATAGCATGAACTTATCAAGTTTTAAAAGTAGAAACAATCCATCTGACAAGCATTGTTGATGATCGTGTAATTCACGCACACTCTCATGTGTTTTGGGAGCCAAAACAACACTAGCCAGCTACCCCAGATATTGGAGAAGCTTGATATCTTTAATTCTAGGAAGAACTTTCACCTATTTTTTCCATTGCAATAAAAGATTATGCTTTGGAGGAGAAAATGTTTTCTTCCAACTTTGACCTTACCTAATCTCACTTAGATCCAGCCTATCCAAACTAGTCCTCAGCTAAGCACAGGTGCCTACACTAAAAGTCTGTCCCTAGCATTGTTTAATAGCCTTGGAAAGATAGCTCCTCTCTAAATCACTGATAACCATAACATCAAACCCCTTTGGTTTCATGGTGTGAAGAACATCATGTGGAGGTGATCCATTGACACTACCCAAGTTGTTAACATACATGGTAGCTACTCGGTCATATGCCAAATAGTGAGTACGACAAATATCTGCAGAGGATATGGTCAGTACACAGTCCCACTTCAATAAACTTCAATAAAAGAAACTATAAACTAACTAGACCATACCAGACATACCTAGTAAACCCACTCAGAAATAGAGTGTGGGCAGCATGAAATGTACATAGACCTTACCTAGGCAGGAAGATTTAATGTGCACGAAATGTGCATGTACTAAAACTTGGTAACCAATCCATAATAAATTCCCTTTTGGAGTACCATACCATACCCCTAAAGGAATTCGAATCCCCCCGAGGCAGGTAGATGAGGGTAAATCAAAAGGTCAAAACTACTGCAAAAACATATCCAAACTTCAAATTCATTGGAATCTAGGATATGAGTTCTAAAATAAATACTATGGTAAGTGTTTCCTCATATGATTATATGAATGCTAAAAAATTTGGTTGCTCTGTCTTCTCCCCCCTCCCCCCCAGAGAGTTAGAACCTAACCTTGTGCTCATGCATATCAAGTACATGTCGTACATGTGCAAATCAATGTGCACATGTACATTTACTTTTAACATGGCATACATGTGCATGAAGATGTAGACACGTGCATGTACAAGTATGACACATACATGCAAAAATATATATGTGCATGCATGAAATATACATGTGCATGAATGACATGAAATGTACAAGTAGATGAAATATACACATACAAGTATGGAATGTCTAGAGCAGCTTACAAAAAAAGGTTGTTACAATGTTTCATAAAAATATTGAAAAACAAGCTTATTTCAAAGCATCTTTTTTGGGACCAAACCACTTTCTAAAGTGCTATTTAAAAAAAAACATATGTTTGACCATAACATCTCATTTTCCTTAAAACAAAGCTCTTTTCAATAACAAAAAACTGTAATAATGTGTCCCGGGCTTTAGGTGAGGAATGTTCAAAAAGGGGCATTGTGTATATGAGGCGTTTTCCCATCAAGGTATAAGGCGTAAGCCTCAAGGCGTAGTGAGGCATAAGCCTCATTTTTAAATTTCCGAAATGTCCATAATACATTATTAAGACTGAAGGGAGAACACTATTAATAAGATAATTAATCCATGAACATTGATGAAGCATATTGTCATATTATAAAGTCTAAAACGCAACAAAGTCAAGCATGAGATAATACAAATTATTACCTGAAGGCGATGAACGTAGATTGAGAAATGCAAGAACAAAAAAACAAAAAAGACAGATAAACTAATCGCTCATGTGATATTTTTGTTACAAAAATTACACAACACATTTTGGTTATTCAATTTCTGTCCTCTCTGAGTTTTGGGTGTTGAATCTATCCCATATTTCAATGCTGGATTCGAGATTTAAACACTTAATAAAAAAACCTATAAAATAATAATACTAAGAATTTACAAATAATTTCTAAGCATGTTACTAATAAAACACCTCAATTGCAGATATATTAAAAAATTGAAGCGTCAAATATCAAACCATCAATTTCAATATAAACCAAACCTTCTTATAAAAAAAATAGATGACAACATGTATGCAGCAGTAGCACAATTGCATACTAATTCCACCTGCGAAACACAAATAGAATCGAATACACTAAAGCTTGAAGAAACTTACCGGCGATGGAGGAGACGGATTAGGGTACCCGGAGCCGGAGTCGCCCGACAAGAAGATGACGACTACACGAGGAAAGTAGGGTTCCAACTTCAAAGGCACATTTTACTTTCGAGAGTGAATTGACTAATTTAATCTTTACTTTAGAAAACGATTGCTCGTGTTCATGAAATACCTTTGAATATAGGGAGTACTAATCTCTAACTGGTAGGCTGTGCATCGGTCTAAGTTAGGACCGACCCGGACCCGACCGGGACCGCTAGTGGACCGTAGACCGGACCAACAAAGTGTAAGACTGGACTAGGACCCAATGTTCGAAAAGGCGTATTGCGGTTTTGAGGCGTTTTCATTTCATGGCGTAAGGCGTAAGCCTTGAGGCGTTTTGAGGCGTAAGCCTCAATTTTTAAATTGAAAAACATTCACAAAACAATTTAAAACAAAAAAACAATAACATAAATAATCCAATAACATGAAAAAAGCATATTGTCAAAGTAATACATCGCAAACATAACAAAGTCTAACATGGAATAAGACATAAGAGTGCTCGAAGTGATGAGCTTAAATTGAAGAATTGAAAAAAAGATCATCAGTGTCCAACGGCTTGAAATTAGGATCAAAAGATGTTGCATTTCCTTCATTCTCTTCTTCAGAATTGATGAAAAAATCTTCTCTAATAGGATCTCGAAGCATAATATCATCTTCTTCATCTTCTTCAACTTCATCAATAAGTTGTATTGCTTTTCTTTTCCCAAGGCGTTGCCTTTTTGAAGGATGTCCTTCATTTCTTCCTTGGCCACTTGGGTTGGTGATTGTTTCACTAGCAGTATCACCTTGAGTATGAACTTCAGGACCATCACCATGAACATCATCACTCTCGACAATCATATCAGCTTCATGAACAACCCACTCATCATCTGAAGGAATTTCATCCATCACCAACGGATCTTCCTCAACTTTCAATGATGCTTTCTTCATCCATTTACTTTTCAATCTTTTGTTGTACATCACGTAAACCATTTTATTCAAATTCTTGGTATGCAAGCGATTTCTCTTCTTCGTATGAATCTACAAATTAAATATGTGTAAGTCGATGGATCACAAAACAAAATGTAGATATGTGGATATGTATACCTGATTAAATGTGCTCCAATTTCTTTCACACGCAGATGACGAACATGTAAGACTTAAGATTCTGATCGCACATGCCAATAGTTCAGGAGTCTCATCTCCATATTGGGTCCACCAATCAACTATATTATTTATAAAAAATAGGTGCATTAATTAACAATATATATATATATATATATATTATTTAAATTCGGTAATGATATTTGGTAAGAGCAATTTACTTACCAGGACTCCGTTTATGCACAGTGTTTTGTGCAACGTCATGTCCAAAGAATCCCCGCTTCAGTCGAAAGTCATCCATTTGCAAATGAAGTTTTTCTAGGATCTTTGGATCTGGAAATAGCTTAGCCATACATCTAAATAATCCTGCTTTCACCTCTGGACGTGTAGACATTTTCGGATCATACTGAAAGCGAGGATTGAGGTAATACGCTGCAGCGTGCAAATCCCGATGCAATTGTAATTCCCACCTCTTATCAATTATTTTCCAAATCTCATTATAAGAGCCAAAGTCCCACCCTAAATTCTCAGAAATTTCTTCCTTTGCTCGATCCATACAACCATATAGAAACCCCACACCGGGTACCATCTCTGAATCTGCCATTCTCAACACTTTAAACAATGGCTTTGTTGTTTGGACTGAATATTGCACGCTTGGCCAGAAATATTTATCACGCAGAATTATTTGTTTCATAGCTTTTGCCTCTTGTGTTTTGGATAAATGGTGTGCATTCCATTCCTTTGAAACACACATTTCCTCCAACAGCTCTTTAACGCCTAGCATACTTTCAAGTGTAAGATAGGCCGTACCAAACCTTGTAGCCGTAGGACGAACAAGATCTCGTTTTGTAAACTCTCGCATCAATGCCAATGACCATCCGTGATTATATATGTAATGAGTCACCTACCATAATTTATAAATTTAATATAAGATAATGATAAGGTAATTGAATGTTTGGTTTGAAAAACATTTTAGATTGAAAAAATGAAATACATTACCTTCTTTGCTTTCACCAATGCATTCTTGTGTTGAGGAAGCTTCCCAATATCCTCTAGCATCAAATCAATACAGTGTGCCGCAAATGGTGTCCACCACAGTCGCTTTCGTTTTTCAAATAACTTCTCACCGGCAGCCTTGTAGTTCGAAGCATTATCGATAACAATCTGAGTCACAATGTCTTCACCTACCTCTTCTACAACCTCATCAAATAGATTGCACAACATATCCGCATCTTTTACATGACGAGAAGCATCAATCGTTTTTAAGAAAACAGTGCCATAAAGATTGTTAACAAGAAAATTTATTAACTGTCTTCCTCGCATATCTTTCCACCCATCAGAAAGTATGGACACCCCAGTTTGTGTCCACGTCTTTTTCACGTCATCAACAATTTTTTGAGTTGTTTTTACCTCTTCATCCAAGATGTAGCACCCCACCCTGGGCGACCCGAGTCATCCAGACCAGAGTGCTAGTAAAACCCGGTTGCTTAATAAAACATTTATTTTTTGTTTAAAATAAATTCTCATTCCGATACTAAAGAGTTTAAAGATTTTTTTTCGAGTAAGTAAAAAGAGTAATTAACATTTTTAAGTAAGTACAACTTGGGTTCAAACCCATAACCAAAATATGTTCAATAATTTATTCAATTATTTATTTAAAACAGAATTTCCTTTCTAAGCACGGCCTCCACGTTCAAGCTTTCCTCCTCAGCAGTCGTTCCCCTTACTAGTACCTGCGTGCAGTTAAACACTACACGCTCAGCATAAGCTGAGTGGCAAATAACCAATAGACATATATAACATGCAAATATATGTTAGAGCATTTTAAGTTCTTTAATATAATTCCAATGTTTTTCACATATTTAAAATCCTGGAGAAAATAATCTCACTTTAGTAATTACTTGGGGATATTTAGAAAATATTAGACTTTTCTCCTTCTAGGTTAACCTTGTATTAGAGATTAAGACGTGACTAGGCTGGAACACCGCACTAGTCGATTCGTAGTTTTACTTCGGATACCTCCCCGTGACCTCGGGTCCAGTAATCAGAAGTGAACCCTAGACCCACGGGGTCATTGTTGGGTTCTCGTGCGCACGTTGTGGTATGATTATTTGTAGGCTCATCCACTTGGACACATACGATCCGGCCTTATAACATGTGGTTTGACCCACTTTAATTGATAAAACGTGACAATATCTGGTCAGGGTACGTCATTAAAAGAAACTTTAAAATTTTACTTCGTCCACTTGCCGTTTGGTTAACCATAGTATGATCATTCAAATAAATCCTTTTGACGATTTCAAACAAAAATCACTTCAAAATAACATATTGATTGACGACCCCTATATACTCCAAATATCCATTTGTTACATAGAACCACAAGGTATCACTTGAATATTTAAGGTTCGTTTGTATATACTTGAATGTACATATTTGTAAATATGTAATTAAAGATGCAGGTATTTGACATCCAAATAGTTCATAGCATAACTATTTACTTGGCTCAACTTATTATACATATATACTTAAAATATTTTTTTTTATCTATGCCCTTGTACATAATATATTTTAAAATTTGGATTTTTTTTATTCCACTTATAATTTTGAAAGACAAACCAATTATCTACATATACATAAATATATATATTAACATTTAATTATTTAATTCAGTGGCCAAATGGAATTAGGTATATTATACATAAGTACAAATAGAGTAAGTATATGCACCATATGTATACGTACGCATCTAACCCCAAGAAAAAACGAATGGCCAACAACTTTTTTTTTCCATGCGTAAAACTTAATTTTATCTACAAACAATCCAACAACTCATTAATCATGTACTTGGGGTTTCGGCCCCTATAAGATGGTTTTTATTCAAAACAAATATTTTTTTTAACATTAAGGTCAAATAAATATAATGGAATTAAATAAAACATCTAATACGGAGTATAAAACCAATAAAAGTTCATATTTCCTCTGGTCGAGTACTATTATATACTACAATAATTTTAATGGTGCTATTATTTTTTCGTTATATTCTTTTTTTTCCATACTTATTAAAACAAACCTTTAAACTTAGATTATGTATAAATGCAATCACGTTTGAAACAAAATTATTTAGAAATTTTATCTTCTAGGATAGAGATTTGTGAGTGGGGCGTTCGATCTCTCTTTTTTTTTATTATTTAAATAAAGCTCGAATCAATCCTTTGCGTAAATAACATGATAAAAAAATGCACTAAAATAGATGAACATGAAATATATGGCTAAAGGTTATTAGGGTCAATTCAAACAAAACGACAACTTGACGGTGTGGACGAGATTATTCCGTGACTGCATCTCCCATGCCACTCTATCTCTCCCATGGCAATGCCACTAAACCACTCTTACATACTCACACACCTCTAAACCAATCTTTATTATGTATTATTTCTTTCAAGTGATCATGGCATGGATGGATGGGTCACTCTTCCTATGAGTCCCTATTTATAGGAAAGAAAAGAAGATTCTAGAAAGTGGAGGGAAGAGGAAAATGGATGGTTTTTATTTTTTTAAAAAAATATATATATATTTTTTTTATTTAATTAAAAATTAACTAAATGCTCATTATTAGCCCTTAATGCTGTTAAATGAATGGGAAAGAGGTTACAAGTTTAGGCGTGAGAATTAAGGGAGAAAACAAAGGTTTTCGTGTTCCGTTGGTTTAGTAGCATGTGTCCGATTTCCACAGTTCCAATTATTAAATATTCCCAGAAAAATATAAAACTTATACCGTTAAGTACCATATTTTTCACACATCATTTTGACATAATCTGTTTGTCAAGAAAATAGGTTCATTTGAACAAATTAAACTATATTATTTAGATAGTAGAGAACCAAAACTAATTTTATTCCCTTTCACTTTATTATTTTTTCATCTCCACTAAAAAAATGATCATTTAGAATTAAATTCCAATTTTATTATCTTTAAATAAATAAAAAGTAACATTTTTTTTAAAAAATCATTTCTTTGTACTAGAAAGTTAAAATTTCTAAACCGGTTTTCAGGGCGTTACATTTCTCACCTCCTTAAGAGAAATTTCGTCCTCGAAATTTACCTGAAAAAAAATCTTCCAAAACTATGAGAGGATAGCGCCCTCGCATTGACTCTTTTGTCTCTCGCATATATGGATTCTTCTATGTCGTGACTTCACCTAGTGGCAGTTCTTGATTTTCATGTTTTAATATCCAAATTTCTGTTGGCTCCTCATATCAGGGGTTCTTATCTAGTTCTTTCGTTATACCATACGGAGTAGTATTTTTTCTAAAGTGTTCCAAAAAGCAAAATTTATTTTGATACATCGCATACTTTCTTCTTTTCACCTCGTGATGAAGTAAATTAATGGTTGTCAAAAATCTAAACTCCATTTGCCCAAAAATTTACTAAAATATAATTATCAAAGTGAGGTTGAAATTTGAAGCATTTGGCTTAACTTTATTGAAATATCCTACACGTTAGTTATAATTATTACTATTAGATTATATATTAAATTCATTTTATTTAATCTTTACTAGCTGTTTCATTGTTTGTTTTACTCTAAACGTTTTCTACAAGGTTATTGTTTGATAAACAATAATATGTTGTTAGAATTTCCTTGACAACATCTTTAATATTTTATGAGACTTTTTTTTAGATGAAGCAAAAACCAATATTTAATACATGCATACATACTCTTCTCTATTTTCATCCAATAACAACCTTATGAAAACCCCCTATTCATTTATTTTTTTTTCCAAGTATAATGCAACAACACAATTTTTTTTTTACCTAAATATTTCTTTTAAACAACTATATGATATAGTGTTTAAACTTTTCTTTAATTTGGAAAATAAGAGCCCTTATAAATAAATCTCTAAGTCACAATAAACTACGGAGTAGAATAATTTATTAGAGTCTCGTATTTTCCTCTTGTCATAATTATTTATTACTATTTTTTTTGAATATATATATATATATATATATATATATATATTCTTGTCATCAACAAATCATATACGTGTAACTCATGTCATGCCTTTTTAACCAAAGAGTTGCCACTTAAAAAAAACTTTTAACATTTTTTCACTAACCCTCACGAATCAACATTAGTGTTTGGTCGAGAATATAAATTTCAATTAGTTATTTTTTTTTGGATTGTTATCGGTAAAACTTTGGAATTTATTTGTACGTTTACATATAACATTCACAATATGTAAGCAACATAAGTTACAAAGGCTCGTCCATTAACTAAACTACAAACTAGCTTCATTCCTTAGCTTGATACTCACAAACATTATTATGATTATTTTTCATTGTTGGTGAGAAATCCAAAAAAAACTCTCATCATAGCATTCAATTTGTAATTAGTATGATTAATCCATAAAATTTAATATCAAACTTTGTAATAACAGATGCACTGTCCTCAAGAACCTCTTCTAGGCGTGTGTTAATATATTCTTCAATTAACTTACCAACTCCGTTTGAAGCTATTCAATTCGTTGACTTTAACCACGTATAATCAAGTTGAGTACAATGATTCTTGCGAAGTTTATATCTTGACAAATTCATTCTAAACAAACAAGCTCCTTATGAATGGTACATATTCAAAATAAGTTTTAATGTACAATTTATTGTAATTAACTTCTCTTTCATTAGAGTATATTTTTAATGGCAAAATGTATAATTTTCTTGAGAATACAAATTATACTTAATCCCATAACTTATAACCGATATTCGGCTACAATAACTTCTGACCAATGACCCTTGCCGACTTGCCGTTCTCTCTTTTTTTTTTAGGACCCACTCCAAAGTTTGATTTTTTTTTAAATTAACATACAATCTACATTTATGATATCCATGAAAAATGTAACACATATTTTTTTTCCTCCTTCTTTTTATGATTTTATTGAAATATTTTGTTTTGATCTTTTGTTTCCACTTACCCTTATTCAATTAATTGTAATAGGCTTGTTTGTTCTTGTTGGTTTGTTCTTGTTGTATTTTTTTCTCTTTTTCTCATCTCTTTTTTTGAGCTAACTACTACCTACTTATTGCCAATTACAAGTAGCAATATAACTTTATTTAGTTATTCACATGTCATAGATACAATTAATATTCATTCTACAAATCCAGAAATTTTTTTCACATAAGAAGGTTGCACACAAAGTACAAAATAATCATGATTCTAGGCTTTATTATAGAACCAAAGGCAACACCATTTCTATCTCACTGTATTTCTGCATGTTTCGCATTCATAGTTATATATGAATTAAATTACTCTCTTAGTAAAAGAAATAATTTGATACCCTATCTACTAACCTTCTACGGTCATTCCACAATATGATTGTCTAGTCCTCCGTAAAAGAAACCTATATCTTACCAGACTAGGGGCGTCCCCCTTTTGTCTAGCAATAACTATTCGGTGGTACCAAACCGAATTACATTTGTGCACAGATTCTAAGATTCTATATTGTCATGCAGTCTATCTATTGGCCTCTAACTTTGTATCTTGTATACTACCAATATCTTGATATGAATTTATAAACTATTTTCACAATATCTAAATAATGTGGTAATGCCAAAGGTAATACCTTGTATTTACTTTTTTTATATATTTCAATCAATATCAAAACTATGTGCTTTGCACACAAGTTTAAAGCCAAATTAAGATACCTGCTTGGAGGAAGCATTGAGACGTGGCCGTACCTGTAGAACAAATTTTGTTTTATAAATAATTTTTCCATTCCCTTATTTCTTTCCATCAAATGTTTTTCCTCAATTCCCTTTTTAAAGTTAGGTCAGAAGATCATTTTATAAACCAATTTCTCTGATACCAAAATGTAGCACCCCACCCTGGGCGACCTGAGTCATCCAGACCAGAGTGCTAGTAAAACCCGGTTGCTTAATAAAACATTTATTTTTTGTTTAAAATAAATTCTCATTCCGATACTAAAGATTTTAAATATTTTTTTTCGAGTAAGTAAAAAGAGTAATTAACATTTTTAAGTAAGTACAACTTGGGTTCAAACCCATAACCAAAATATGTTCAATAATTTATTCAATTATTTATTTAAAACAGAATTTCTTTTCTTAGCACGGCCTCCACGTTCAAGCTTTCCTCCTCAGCAGTCGTTCCCCTTACTAGTACCTGCGTGCAGTTAAACACTACACGCTCAGCATAAGCTGAGTGACAAATAACCAATAGACATATATAACATGCAAATATATGTTAGAGCATTTTAAGTTCTTTAATATAATTCCAATGTTTTTCACATATTTAAAATCCTGGAGAAAATAATCTCACTTTAGTAATTACTTGGGGATATTTAGAAAATATTAGACTTTTCTCCTTCTAGGTTAACCTTGTATTAGAGATTAAGACGTGACTAGGCTGGAACACCGCACTAGTCGATTCGTAGTTTTACTTCGGATACCTCCCCGTGACCTCGGGTCCAGTAATCAGAAGTGAACCCTAGACCCACGGGGTCATTGTTGGGTTCTCGTGCGCACGTTGTGGTATGATTATTTGTAGGCTCATCCACTTGGACACATACGATCCGGCCTTATAACATGTGGTTTGACCCACTTTAATTGATAAAACGTGACAATATCTGGTCAGGGTACGTCATTAAAAGAAACTTTAAAATTTTACTTCGTCCACTTGCCGTTTGGTTAACCATAGTATGATCATTCAAATAAATCCTTTTGACGATTTCAAACAAAAATCACTTCAAAATAACATATTGATTGACGACCCCTATATACTCCAAATATCCATTTGTTACATAGAACCACAAGGTATCACTTGAATATTTAAGGTTCGTTTGTATATACTTGCATGTACATATTTGTAAATATGTAATTAAAGATGCAGGTATTTGACATCCAAATAGTTCATAGCATAACTATTTACTTGGCTCAACTTATTATACATATATACTTAAAGTATTTTTATTTATCTATGCCCTTGTACATAATATATTTTAAAATTTGGATTTTTTTTATTCCACTTATAATTTTGAAAGACAAACCAATTATCTACATATACATAAATATATATATTAACATTTAATTATTTAATTCAGTGGCCAAATGGAATTAGGTATATTATACATAAGTACGAATAGAGTAAGTATATGCACCATATGTATACGTATGCATCTAACCCCAAGAAAAAACCAATGGCCAACAACTTTTTTTTTCCATGCGTAAAACTTAATTTTATCTACAAACAATCCAACAACTCATTAATCATGTACTTGGGGTTTCGGCCCCTATAAGACAATGTTATTAAACCCGGACCGGACCGGCCGGTCCAACCGGGTGGACCGTGACCCAGCTATTTGTCCGGTCCGGTTCTAGCTTAAAACCCGTTTATGTAAAACCCGGTGAAACCCAGTTGACTCGGTGGACCGTCCAGCTCGGATCGACCCGCCCGGTTCGCGGGTCTGGAGCTTTCACCATGTAGAGTAATTAAAAATTAACGGACACAGTGGGGACTCGAACCCTGGAGAGCTGGAACAAATAACTTTGCCACTCTTGGACGTCTAACCACCTCAACTACTACTCATTTTGCTTCCTATATTGTGTGTACTACAATATATTTAGAATATGGCTTTCCTTCATGTTACTATTTAAAAAAACCTTCAATTATTTAGAAAAAAAGTCATGCTAGTAAAAAATAAACTTATTTTCGAACTTTAAAAATGATTAAAAATCAAGTAATTATAAATTATATTAAAAAATTATTATCTTTAAAAATCAAGTAATTATAAATTAATATATTACAATTTATCTTTATTTTTCTAATTTTAATCAACTAAATATAAGTTTGAAATGTTAATTAATGCGGAGTATAAATGAACACTTGTAGAAAAAATTATAGATATGTTGACCGAGTCGTTGACCCGATTCAACCCGGTTCAACCAGTTGACTCTTGACCCACTTGCCTCGCCGGTTCGACGTCCGGTCCGGTTTTCAAAACATTGCTATAAGATGGTTTTGTTTCAAAACAAATATTTTTTTTAACATCAAGGTCAAATAAATATAATGGAATTAAATAAAACATCTAATACGGAGTATAAAACCAATAAAAGTTCATATTTCCTCTGGTCGAGTACTATTATATACTACAATAATTTTAATGGTGCTATTATTTTTTCGTTATATTCTTTTTTTTCCATACTTATTAAAACAAACCTTTAAACTTAGATTATGTATAAATGCAATCACGTTTGAAACAAAATTATTTAGAAATTTTATCTTCTAGGATAGAGATTTGTGAGTGGGGCGTTCGATCTCTCTTTTTTTTATTATTTAAATAAAGCTCGAATCAATCCTTTGGGTAAATAACATGATAAAAAAATGCACTAAAATAGATGAACATGAAATATATGGCTAAAGGTTATTAGGGTCAATTCAAACAAAACGACAACTTGACGGTGTCGACGAGATTATTCCGTGACTGCATCTCCAATGCCACTCTATCTCTTCCATGGCAATGCCACTAAACCACTCTTACATACTCACACACCTCTAAACCAATCTTTATTATGTATTATTTCTTTCAAGTGATCATGGCATGGATGGATGGGTCACTCTTCCTATGAGTCCCTATTTATAGGAAAGAAAAGAAGATTCTAGAAAGTGGAGGGAAGAGGAAAATGGATGGTTTTTATTTTTTTTTAAAAATATATATATATTTTTTTATTTAATTAAAAATTAACTAAATGCTCATTATTAGCCCTTAATGATGTTAAATGAATGGGAAAGAGGTTACAAGTTTAGGCGTGAGAATTAAGGGAGAAAACAAAGGTTTTCTTGTTCCGTTGGTTTAGTAGCATGTGTCCGATTTCCATAGTTCCAATTATTAAATATTACCGGAAAAATATAAAACTTATACCGTTAAGTACCATATTTTTCACACATCATTTTGACATAATCTGTTTGTCAAGAAAATAGGTTCATTTGAACAAATTAAACTATATTATTTAGATAGTAGAGAACCAAAACTAATTTTATTCCCTTTCACTTTATTATTTTTTCATCTCCGCTAAAAAAAATGATCATTTAGAATTAAATTCCAATTTTATTATCTTTAAATAAATAAAAAGTAACATTTTTTTTAAAATCATTTCTTTGTACTAGAAAGTTAAAATTTCTAGACCGGTTTTCAGGGCGTTACACAAGATCCAATGGCTCAATTCATACGGTGTAGGTGGCTTAAAACCCCTGCCAAAATTTCCAATTGCACGACACATGTTTATGAACGAAGGAGAATTTGCAACATGAAATGGAATACCGTTCTCAATATAAAATCTTCCCACATCTAGGCAAACTCTATCTCTAGCTTCCTTTTCGCTCATTGGTTTTTCTCAGGAGTATCAACATTAACATCCACAACAAATCTATCCATTGGACCGCTCACTCCTCTATTGGAGTTGCTACCACCGCTTGATGAACCAACATTTGCCTCTGTATTTCGGTAGTACGCACCACTATCAATGACCTCCTCCCGATTTCTCAAGTTCACCTGTTTCGTTTGTACGGCCAAATTCAAAGTAGATAACATCTCTTGTTGAACTTCATCAGGAACCTTTTTACAAGGTGCTGAATTTTTCCTTGTACCAGCAAGATGATGCTTAAATCGACTAATCCCGCCTTTGACATCTTTTTTACAAAAATTGCAGTTTACATATTTGTAGTTTTTTTTTTGTCCTTCGATGTTGGGTGTTGAGTCAACACCATATTTCCATGCTGGGTCCGACATTTAAGCAATATGCTAATATCTGAAACCAAAATAAATAATACAATAATATGCAATAATTCATCTTAAAAAAAAGAAAACAATTAGCACATCAATTATCAAAAAGGAGAAAAAAATAAATTAATAGAATAACAGGTAAACAATCAGCCGATCCAATTGCTTGAAAAAAATATCAATCATAAACTCATAAAAAACATCAATTGAATGTTACTCTACTTCACAAAAAGATAACAAAAAAAGAAAAACAAAAAACAGCAACTTGACAATTATAAAAAGATAAAAAGAATGGACAGGCAGGACAGCTGTAAAAAGCAATAAAGCACCACCCACCACCCATCATCATCCATTATCCATCAACGCAAGTGGAAAGAAAAAGAAGACGCAGAGATTACCTTCGCCGAAGAAAGAAGGTTGAAGCCGCTGGACTGTTGGAGACGCTTCGTGGGTTGCAGAAAGGCAATCGACAAAACAATTAGGGTAATCGACACTAGACAAAGGTAATTTTAACATATATACACTTAATTGGGTTAATTAATTGGAGTAATTGACAATTTTAACCTTTAATATCCAAAATTTTAATTGTTTAATTTTCTAAATTCTTATCGTTGAATTGCGTAAGCCTCAATGCGCGCACCGGCACGTACGCCCCATGGCGTACGCCTTTCTAAGAATTGCGTAAGAAAGCCTATCGCGTGAAATCGGGTTTAGCACCGGTGCGGAATTTCGGAAAAAAGCTTCGAGGCGCGCCTTGAGGCGGGTTTTCGTTCCGCCTTTTCGAACATTGCCAGGACCGGACAGAAAAAACCGAACTGGTCCGGACCGACCCGAATAAGAAGGAGTATGTAATTAATTAAAACTTTGAGATTTGGACTTGGGAGAATGGCAAATTCTCTAAAAATTAATAGATTTCCGAGTAAATTCCATATTTTTTTTCAACTCCCAATGGGCAAACTACCACTCTTGGTGGGGTAAGGTCTAGGCAACCCTTACCGAGTTTTATTAAGATATATTCGTTACCACAAAGTGAGGGGAGGACCAAACCAAGGCGTAACGCCAGCCCCTCATAAGAAGACATGCCTTCCGGGGAGTTCAATAAGTAAAGAAAGGATGGGGAAGCCTAGAATAAGGCTTAACCAAAGCCACAAGAAGGTCCTAACTACCAACATAGTAATCTAGGGCTTGACCAAAGCCACAATAAGATCTAAACATACGAAACCAAAACTACGGCATGACCAATGCCACATACGGTCAAAACAAACAAACAAACAACCGAAACCAAAGCATTACCAATGTCACAAGATAAGAAGTGCACCATGGTAATGTGTCATTAAAAGGCCATGAGAAAGAAGAATGACAACACAAGAGGAGTGGTAATCATCTCCAAAGGGAGGAATACAAACCCATTCGAGTCAACCACTCCTCACTTCACAAACCATACATACCAAGACTAGGAAAAGATATTATAAGCGCACCTATAATATCCAACTTCTCCTTAGCCCCAGTAGAACCAGTAATGGTTTAAAAACCTCCTCACAGAAAGCAAACACTATCCCCTCTAGCAGATAGGAAAAGGAAATTGAGCGCACTCAATATCCAAGTTCTCCATATCCCTAGAAATATAGGACTGCATAATCAAGTCGAAGTAGAAGCAGCAAAGCTAGGAATGCATTGAATATCATGTTGGCATAACACTTGACAGTAGGCAGCAGGTAAATCAAAAATATCACCGAGCTCCCATGGATGGAGTTGATTATTGCACCACTTAACTAAATAGTTTATGACCATATTAGCCTCATGCTCACAGATATGTGCGGTATAAGTACAACAAGATAACAAAAAAGCCAACCTGCTGAAGTTGTTCATAGCAATTAGAGGAACAACAAGGTTAAGAAGCTGCACCAGTTCCTCAAAGTCTGCCTCAAATTGAATTCTGTGTAAACCAGCATTTAAACACCAAGGAATAATAGCAATTAATATATCAAGTGCTGCCTCCATTTTAGTGAACATGCCCCTGATGCTTTGTGCAAATAGAAAAGTCCCTGTAGAATCCCAAATCACAGCTGTTGCCCCACTTCTATGGTTTGATTGCAAATATGCCACATTAAGTTTGATAGTGTGCCCGGGTGGAGTCCCAAGAGACTTTTTTAAAATGAAAATGTTTGGGTAAAATACTTTTAAGATGAAAAATAGCTTTCCAGTCAGTAAAGGAAGTAAAAAGTGAGGGCCATTTCCTACAAACCACCTCTGTTGCACCCTTCCTCACTTTGAAAATAACACGAGCCACATTAATTTGCCCTTCCCCATACATTAATGCTGCATAGTGAACCCATAGTTCCCAAAGTATAAGCACTGGAATACAGTGCTGTAAATAAGCCCTGACCGTAGGTCTCTTAGAGGGTATTTTTGAGCCCCACCAAGTGTCTAAATGTTGAGTAACAGAGGCTGCCATGTTATTGATAAGTCCATTTTGTTCTTATCATTTACATCATATTCTAAACGTTATTGCACGTAAATAGTATTTAATCATCTCATAAAATGTGTTTTCAATGAATAAAACTCTCATTTTCGTTCTAAGAGTCATGAAAAGGGATTCCACATGAAATTATCATAAATCATCCATTTTATGTTCAAATACTTGAGAAAAAGGGAATAAATCATCAAGGGATCAAGATTTGGGCTTGAACGAGCTTCCGGGAGGTCAAAAACAGTGTTCGGGACCAAAACGGAGCAAAATTGGGCCAAGATCACGAACCAGCCGCAAAGCCCAACAAAGGAAGGGCCTAAGGCGTCCAACTTGGACGCTTGGCCAAGTTGGACGCTTGGGAGTTGGACGCTTTGGCTTAATTGCAGCCCAAGAATGACACGTGGCAAAATCTGGTTGGCCGGGACAGCTCAGGCGTCCTGATCTGGACGCTTGGACTTGGACGCTTTGGCTTGGACGCCTTGGCTCCGTTCCTATAAATACAGCACGATTCTTCTCATTTTTATCATCCCATTCCATCCCAACTTCGGGATTTACATATCCCGTCTCCATTTTAGCTTGTATATTAGTTTTAGTAGTTAGTTTGAAGTATTTTCGGAGGTTTTGACTCCAGATCTGTTCTGTTCCGCTTTTA